>LPNX011104883.1:13460-29534 GCA_001517045.1 Pseudotsuga menziesii
TGGAACATGGGAAGAAAAAGTTTGTTTTCCATGGGACACCTTTCATCAAGTTTCCCTCTTGTGGACTCATAGACTCCTTGTGCTCCCAGTGGTCATCTTGGACCATTATGTATTTTTTCCTCGATTGTAACTTATATTTGAGATGAAAAAATATTACATTCTGCATAATGCATATTTCACTTCAAGATTATACAAAGAATTAATTCTCCATTATGACACCACAAAAAGACCATAAGAGAACTCTTAAATGGTCAATATTCTGTACTCAAAGGTCATACCAGATACATTACCAAAATATTACAAACCATGTCTGATATGGAATCAAAAAATATTTCTAAGGGATGAATAACAATGCATCAGAATTATACATAAAGTGGCCACACTAAAATAGTCAGAAAACTGACCAGGCTTGAGCTGAACCAATACTTTTGCACAACATCTACACTCACATCCATGAACTAAAAGAAAAAGAGCGATGATTTTAAAGTGACAAAAATCATTGTTTAACCAAAGACGGCAAGGATGTCATCATGAATCACTTGACCATCCTTTGATTCTGATAGAGACCAAAAACCAGCAGCTCACTAAAGGCCCTCTTTGGAGAGAGAGTCAACCTTAGAGTTGAGCTATCTATAGATATGGAAAAAAGAGAGTTAAAAACAGATGAAATCCTTTTAATCTCCTCAAAAATAGGTCTCAGAAACAAGTTTCCCATCATTCAATTTTATCACCACCATTCAATCACCAACAACCTGACGTTTGGACAACCCTTTCTTTGCGGATAGTTTTTAAAAAAGCTTCAAGACTAGTAGTTTTGGAAAGTTAGTAGAGCCCCTTACCATGCCAGCCTTAATCTAAAGAAGTGAGTTTCATTAAGAAAAAGATATCCTCACTCCCATAGTTTGGATGAGTTCCTTGGTTAGTGTTATCGAAGTATCCCCATGCCTCAAACTTGTCCATGAGCTCAGTGATAATATGCCTCAGGGAGATAGCCCTTGGAATGGACTAATAACTAGCACAAATAGTTTTACTCTTTAAGAAACATTGAAAAGGAGGAATGAGCCTTATCTTCAAAGATACCCACATCCTTGGCAAGCTAGATGACCTACGTTACAATCAAAGGAAGGGTTTTGAATTCTTATAATTCTAGCTTCTACTATCATTGATTGAAACATTCTACAATTGACTCTCCTGCCATGCCTTCCTTACCCCTGTTAGACTATCCATCTCAGTCGAGTCTTAGCAAGCTTAAAAATAAGAGATTAACGCATGTCTTTAGTTTCCTCCTACTCCTTGTATAAATTACATGTAAAAGGACCTTGTTTGTCTACAAGAGATTAACAAATGTCTTACAATGTCCTCCTCCTCGCATAAAATGCATACGTATATTAGTATATTGTTTATTCCATTTTTGCAACACTTCCCAAGTAAGAGTCTTATTCATTATGACCAACTGCTTAAATATCCCAGCTTTTCATGGAGACTTGATCTTCCATAGTGGCTTCCGCCACCATAGAATTTCTTTAGGCTTATCATTGGCAAACATTGTTTTATAACATAGCCTTGGGGCTTAGAGCCCTAGAGCTACATTCTTGGACTATGTTGACTTATCTACATCCTCCTTGATTTGAACATGACTTACCTTTAACTTTACTATGTAAGCCACCCATTGTTGACCTTCAATACATCCCATCACCTTGGTATCCATGTAAACGTTGAACTTATTTAAATATTTAAAAGTAAAAACAATTGAATTGAAAAAATAGATTCTGTTAGAATTGAAATTTGGACTTGACATCTATTTTATGGACCTCCTATTTATGTAAGGCATCAAGGACATGAACAAGGACGATGTAGTTAATTTTGGTGACTCGAGAAAAGGTTTCATTGTAGTTAATTTTGAGAGGTTCCATTTGTTGAGCAGTTTAGGGTTTGAAACTTTGTGTTAGGGTTTGAAATTTGAGACTGTCTTCTGAAGTTACAATTACAACAACACTCCCTCTTAACTAGAAAGGTATTATCTCTCGTCATATTCATCAACACATCTGGTCCAATCAACATCATAGAGTCATCATCATAGTTGTTGTCATAGTCATCATCTTGCTGATCATCGAATAGTACTATCTATAATCAGAAGTTTCTACAGAGCCAACCCTTTTTCATGTTAGTTGTAGGCCTAGTCCCCATCAAGGTCTTCATCATATCCGCGAGCAAGCTATTGCATAGGTACATCCCATGACCATTCTTTAATTGCCACTGCAATAACCTGCGTCTCCTATCATCATATCGTTGTATCCAGATCATCTCTTTGTCCTTCACAAAACAAACATAACACACAGAGCACATCCCAGATGCATACCACCTATGTTCTACCAACATAAGAGCATGTCAGGATCTTTTATGTCACCAAGACAACCTGCATCTTCCACTATGTAAGAATCGCCTAGGAGCACACCAAGTGCATTACGACTCTCTACGGTCAACCAGCATTCTACCAACATAGGAGCATGCTGGGATCTTTCACGTCACCAAGAACACCAACATCTACCACTATGTGATAACTTCCCAGGTTCACATCAAGTTCCTTATGCCCTCATCATCTCCAACATGGGAATACACACATACAAGGACTGATTACGACATAACAACTTGTGTACCATGCCAAGAATTTTACGTTTCAGGTCAACCTCGAGGACTTGTTACATCCGAACAACCTATGTCCAGGATCTTTTCCATTTGGACAACCTTCCAGGACTTATTACGTTTGAGCAACTTGTGTACCACGCTAGGAGCTTTTTACACTCCGGACAACCCACATGACTCATTACATCTGAACAACCTGTGTACCATGCCAAGATATCTTTTACACGTCGGATAACCTATACCAGGACTGACTACATCCAAGGATAACCTTCGACTTTCGCTAGGACTGATTACATCCGAGGACAACCTATAGGACTGATTACATTCGAACAACCTATGTCCTATGCCAGGATATTTTCCACTCAAACAACCTGTCTCATTTCCCATGTGATATCTCATGCATACGTGTCTTCTGGTCTCTTTTCGTCTCTATCATAGGAGCACACCTAGACAGATTTCATCACGAAGACAACCTGTAGCTCCAACTATGCTAGAACTCATCACTCCCTTTTTCGAGCGGTCTCGTTCTAGATTACACAGAGTCTTTCTATGAAGTACTCAAACTACTAGAGCTTCATTTCTCCTCTCTATACCATATCCCTGATATAGTGGAACTTGATCTCTATGTGCTTCGACTTGTCATGGAACATCAGGTTCTCCGACAGCTTCACACAACTCTGGTTTTCATAGACAATATAAGTCGCTTCTTTCACGTCCCCACCCCTCGTACCGATGATGGAAAGGAAGTGACTAGGCTGCTGCTTCTATCAAACGAGCGATCTAGCACCATGAAACATGATAATAAAATGCATTGAATTAAAACATACATAGATGCATTATACATGAAATAAACAGCGAAAGAAAAACACATTCATTTAAGCATTCAGCATGTTCATAGTAATTCATAAAACGAATACAGTTGCCAAAATTAAATACACAAAGAATACTTGTCTTGAGAAGAAGCTGGCCCGCAACTAGCTATGTTGTTGCAACGTCCCACCCAACCATAGGCCAGTGTGCTCATCAATCTCTCAGCATCATCGCCACCCCCGAGTTGGGCATGATTTCCACAAGGAACTAGGGAGTAACATGCTTACACACAGCAAACCCATACACCCACATTCAAGCCAACAATAAGCCAAAACACATTTTTCTAAAATGGGTGCTCTGCCCAATTCGAAATTGACCCCCATGCCTTGCCCATTCCCATGCAATAAATTCCTCGACCAACTTCTAGATGACTGGGCACAAAAGGACAAAATGGGTAGTTGACCACTTTATGGGTTTTCCATTAGACATTTGGCTTTTCCCCATTGGATCAAAGGTTTGAATATTTCCCCCTCCCTATTCCTTGTGAAATCATGCCCCCGTCTCTTTTAACATTGCGGCACATAGCTAATTGTGATATTTTTATTAATTTGCATTTTACATGATGTCTCAAACATATTATGCATGTCTAGCACATAAACCATCGGCATCGATTTTAATTGCAGAAACATAAAACACTAAATCCATGGTGGGGCCTTTGCCTTGAGCTCCACACCACGATTTAATACAATATTTAATCATATGCAATTCAATACCATGGGGTCAAAACCAGGGTGTTACATAACTGGATATCAAACAAATCAGACAGTAGCTTCTGCAGCCATATTTCCTCACAACTAGCCAAGCAAGTGGCAACATACTCTACCTCAGTTGTACTTAGCGCCATGTAGGACTGCTTCCTGCTAAACCAGAAGATCATGCCAGATCCCAAACTGAAGCAGGAACCTAAAGTGCTCTTCCTATCAGTGGAACTACCTGCTCTTCCTAAGTGCTCTTCCTATCCGTAGATTTTATTCCTTCGTTCGAAGATGTCCTTGATGTAACTAGTCATGTAAAAGTCATGAGGTAAAACCTCAGTGTTGGGGAAATAGAACCCACACAAGTATTTTATAAATGTTATTTTGAGTATTCCTAGGTAGGTCAGCACTAATTAGAGAACCTGAGAGACCTAGTTAGGAAATTAAGTCACCCACCTCATGAATATAAATAGGTGAGGCGCCTCTCTCTTTTACACACACTTCTCACTTAAGCATTGCAAGAGAGAGAGAGAGAGAGAGAGAGTATACTGCAAAAAGGGATCTATTGTTCTTGTTCTTGGGTTTTTACACTATGCTTGGTCGAACTCTATATCGAGGAAGTTTTGCTAAATGATTTAGATATTGTATAACCATCAAAATTATAACATGGTATCAGATCCACCCTAAAAGAAGTCTGTGTGCAGCTGAAACACTGCTACAACTGCAACTACTGGAGATTAGGATTTCGTGCTTGAAAACCCTAGAAGGAAATATCTAGTCATCTTGGAAATTTTTCTATAAATGAGTTTGGTAAATGATCAGGATCTGAAACTTAGACTGGATGAATATGAAATATTTATGTACCTTATGTGTGAGTTTCAGCCTCAAATTCGATGCACTTTAGGAGATATGATTCCTCCAAATTAGGGTTCCAACCTCTTCCAAAATTCAGTCTTACATAAGTGACCTAAGGAGAATTGCTATATCTGAGGCTAGGAAGGTCCAAATCAAATTTATAAAAATGTTGTAGATAAGGCATGGAATTTCATTTCTGTGGTGTGAGTTTCAGACCCCAAAGATAAAATAATGACACATGCAAGTCCGTACAAGTTCGCTATAATGGGGTCAACCCTCAAACAAGTCACCTTGGGAAACTTATCCTAAGTTCCACTTGGGGAATCCAATTTTGATAAACCCTAGGGGGTTAGAAAGAAGAAAGATCATACTATCTCAATATCAAGTTTCAAACCTTGAGGACCAGGAATTTTATAGATATAGTAGAATCAAGATTAGACAATTCTGCAAAAGAAATTGAAGAAACTAGGGCTTCTTGGTATGGGCACTTCCCTCCACTGATCAGTTGAAAAAGGAGGACCATAAAACTCGCCCTAGGAGTTCTAATATTTATATGGAATAAGTTTCTCATGTTGTCAATTTTCAATTTTTTACCTAACACTATTGTTGGGGAAAACTACAGCATAAGATATTTTGTAGTTATGTCCATAGTTTTGGGAAAATGAGTATTCTGCTCAGCTCGCCTTGAGGAGGCACATATTTCGATCCAATCAGATCTGAAAGTTACCCAAGTTGAAACATTAGTGTCTCTCTGTTAAACCCTAGTTCCACCAGAAGCAATCTTCCCCGAAAAGCTTTCAAGCAAGCATCAAGTTGAAGCAATCTCATTGGTAAGTTCTATCCCCTATACTTCCATTTGAGGTTTTCATTTTTATCATGATGACAAACAATACCAAGCTTGAGGACAAGCTTTTCGAGCATGGAAGATACAGTGCTTATCATACTTGAAGAAGCATGACTTGGAGAACTATGTCAAAGAAGATGTTGCAGATCCAAAGAGAGACGAAGACAAAGCAAAGCACAAGAAGGACTTAGTCAAAGCAATGAGGATTATTTTCATCTCACATGTATCATCCTTGAAGACTCCCAGGAAGATGTTTGGTGCAATGACTAGCTTGTATGAAGGAAATAACACCAACAAGAAGATGATCTTGAGAACTCAACTCAAGGATGTGAATATGCAGATAGAAGAAAGCATTCAATCTTACTTCACAAGGATCCCTCAGATCAAGAAGCAACTAGAAGCCATTGGAGACAATGTTGAAGAAGCAAAAGTGGAGATTACAAACTTGGATGGTCTCCCAAGTTCATGGGAATATTTTATTCAAGAGATTTGTTCTAGAAGGAAGCCCACCTATGGAGGAATGCACATAAGAAGAAGCTTGATTGATAGAAAAAGAAGAAGAGATGGATGAACATGAAAATCAAGCCCTAACAACTCATGCCAAGAAGAGAAAGAACAAGGAGGAAGAACATTCTCGCAAAAGGACTTCAGAGAAAGGACCTATCACAACTCAGATGTTTCAGCTGTGATGAGAAATTACACCTTGCAAAAGAATGTCCCAAGAAGAAAGAATGGAAGGATGATATTATCAAGAAGTACCAGTCGATCATGTATAAAGATGTTTGGATCCCTGAAGGGAAGTTTTGTAAATTCTTCCAAGTATATCTATAAGATCAAGCATACAACAGATGGAAGTATCAAGAGATACAAAGCAATATTTGTGGTGTCTCTCAGAAAGAGGGAGTCGATTATGGCAAGAAACTGCTATAAGGGCTAGACACACTTCTTCAGTGGTGGATATTACACTAGACATTTGGTGTAATCGAAGTAGAAGAATGGATTGAGGAACCTCCAGGATTTGGGACTCTCTACAGAGAACCACCTATGCGTAGAAGAATTTGTACAAGCTCAATAGGCACCCATGGGATAACACATGAGGATCTTGAGGATGAACTAGAGTAATGGAGATCCCAACCTTTACTACAAGGTTAAATATAAAATCATACAAAGGATGAGAAGCTCATAGATGGGTGCAAGAGAAACTTGCAACAAAGTTCGAGATGGAGGATCGTGATATCTAGTGACCTTGACATGTGACATAGATGGATACACTAAATATTAGAAGAAAAGGAGGTTGGATACACTGAATATTAGAAGAAAAGGAGGCTACCTGTCACTCCAATGTCATGATGTAGAGAGTACAAGATGCAGAGGGAGGATGGTGATCCATTTCAGAGGGAGTGACTATGGTAGATCTCAAAGTTTGATAATCTGGACAGGATTCTTGATATTAGAGGTGTGGAAGAATACAAAGAATATTTTCCTTAGCCAAGGAAAATATGCAGTTAATACCTTGAAGAGTTTTGAGATTTTGGGTAATAGCTACACCGATGGCATCTAACTTGAAGTGGATATGACAGTTGATGCCATAGTCTATAGAAAAAATATTGGTTCGTTGATGAACTTGACGAACATGAGGTCAAATATTTTCTTTGTGGAGCTAAGCTGTGTTCACATGGTTGTGGAAAAGAACGTACCTAAAGGGCACAATTAAGTATGGACTCATATATGCGAGAAACCAAAGGATTTTCCTGCAGAGATATGATGACTCTGATTGGGTTGGTAGTGCTACAAACAGAAAGAGCAATCCAACATGTTGCAAAAAGCATACTAGTGTTTCTCTCAGTGCAACCAAAGATGAATATATTGCAGTTGAAAAGAAAGAAATGGAAGATTCCTCAAGTGATGAGGAATATGATCCAAAAGAATTCTATCAATGAAGATGAATATCATACTCTTATCCATTTCAAAATTGGATAAGAAGGGATGCACTTTGACATAGAGATTCAACACCAATACATAGTTCGATGTGATATGTTGTGTAAGAAGACTTGCTCGGTATTTTCGATCATGCAGCAAGATAGGCTCAGGATCAGACGATAAGAGTAGTATATCAAAGATAAGCTCACCTCTTATGATAAGAGTGTAACATTAACGTGGCTATTATCTACCACTTAACCAAAGGAAAATATTCTCTTGCTACTTATGCCCAAAGGTACATTGGAATATCCTAGGCATGTAGCATTGTTTTTGCTGCTTCTAGTATATTTATGTTCTTTCATTCTACAATGCCATTCTGTTGAGGATTATATGGATTTCTCAACTCCCTCTTAAACCCAGAATCTTGGCATAATTCCTTGAATTATTCTAAGGTGAACTCTTTGCCATTATTTGACCACAAAGTCTTGATCCTCCTTTCAGTGTGGTTCTCGACCAAGGATTGCATTCCTTGAACTTATTGAATACTTTTTTCCCCTTTCAAGAAATATATCCAAGTCTTGCATGAGAAATCATCTATAAAGGAAATATAGTACACATACCCGCTTAGTGAGTTGGATGACAGGGGCCCACATACAAATGAGTGTACTATCTCCAGTGTTCCTCTATCTTTACTTTCACTGCTGGGAAATGTCTTCTTTGCATTCTTTCCTTGTGCAAATCCTTTGCAAACGCCTTCATGCTTTGCCTGGATTTTTGGAAGTCCTAAGAGACTGCTTTGCTTGCAATCGATGGTGCTTTGTAGTGCACATGTGCAAGCCTTCAGTGCCATAGTTCACTTGGTTCTATTGACTCATGAACCAATCATTGTTGTATCATCATTTTTCTTTCCGTTAGACCACATTAGAACTTGGCCATCCTTCATTTGTAAAGATTTTTTAGGGTCTAGCTTGTATGAAGCGTCTCCACTTCCTTTTATGGGGTATTGATAATCATCCCCAAGTTTCACCTTGTGAGGTGACTTATGCTCAAACATATTAACGAATGATTCGTTGTATCCTATCATATGTTTAGATTACCCACTATCCACAAGCCAGTCATTGCTTCCATGTGAGATAGTTCCTGTCAATGCTGATATTAGAACATACTCTTCATCAGAATCATCCTTCTCTTTTCTGAATCTTTTGTTTGTTGGTTCATCGTCTTCAGTGATGTGAGCATGGTGTCTTTTCTTCTTGTTGAAGAAGTCCTTGTTCTTGGGACAGTATCTTTTAAAGTGTCCCTTTTCATCAGAAGATAGCATCAAACATTGGAAGGATCTCTTCTGAACTTATTTTGCTTCTTGTCCTTTTTTTTATGGTGGTTCTCCTTCTTCTTGTAGTTCTTTCTGGTGTGAGCTGTGAGAGATTGATCTTCATTTGCTCCCACCTTCTCTTCTCTTGTTATGAGTTGATATTCTTCTTGTGTGCATTCTTATCGGAGTCTACTAAAAGAGATCATCTTCCTTCTTGAACAAATCCCTTGAATGAATGAATCACATGATCTTGGGAAGGCCATTCAAGGTAGTCATCACAATCTCTCCTTCTACATTCTCCTCAACTACTTCAAGTTGTTCCTTGATTTGAACAACCCATGTGAAGTAGGACTGTATAGTCTCTGATTTCTGTATCTTCACATTCTTCAACAGGTCCCTCACTATCATCTTCTGATTGATTTTCTTTCCTTCGACCTCAAAATAGAATTGGGTGCAAACTAGCTAGTGTAAGTCATAGGAAATTAATAAAAAAGATTAATTATTTTATCCCAAGTCTTGGGACTAGTTTTGATTATTCTAGCATCCCCTCTTAAGCCTAAATTTATGTACAATAACATAAAAATATCAGAGATATCGGTCCTAGAAACAAGACTTAGTCACCCTTTACATACTGCTTGTCCATACAAAACAAGGAAAGATGCAAAACCATAATAGGAAAATTATCCTTTAAACATGGACATGAACAAAACTGTATGAAATATGGTCTTCAATCTGTCTTCACCACATGATCAGATATCCCAAGAAAATACTTGAGATTGCTGAAAGTCCTCTCTAAAAGCATCTTGGTGAAGATGTATGGTACTTACTCAGATGATGCGCAATAGAGCAGAGCATTAACCCCATCATGTACAAGTCCTCTGATGTAGTGCATATGGATCTTGATGTGTTTGGTTCGTTGCCTCAGTACTAGATCAATTGAGATTTGAATGGTACTTTGGTTTTCACAATAGATGACTGTAGAGGTCTCTAACTCGATCCCAAACTCTCCAAGTATTCCTTGCAACCACAAACATTGAGTAGTTGCATTCACAGCTCCTTGGTACTTTGCCTCTGTAGGTGAAAGTAAAATCACACTTTTCTTCTTACTTGACCAGTTGATTGGTCCATCTACAAGCATAAACACATATCAAGAAGTCTATTTCCTATCAGTGTTATCACCTGTCCAATCAAAGACAATAAAACCAACTAACTCTAGGCTAGATTGTGCAACATAGTGAATCCCATGAGGTTTCGTCCCTTGTACAAATTTGAGGATTCTCTTGGCTTCCCTCCAATGGATTTCATGAGGCCGATCCATGTGTCTGGAATATACACTCACTGCATAAGATATGTCAGGTTGATTATGATTCAAATAAAGAAGGCAACCGACCAGTTTCCTATGCATAGTGTTGTTTTCCAATGGAGTTGATTGCGCTTCTTCAAGCTTAACTCCTGAAAGGAAAGGAGTATTGCTTGGCTTGCAATCCTTCATACCGAACTTCTTCAGTAGATCTGAATCATACTTGTACTGATGTACCTTGATTCCAATTTCTTATTGAGAAATATCAAGCCCCAAAAATTGGCTTAACAATCCCAAATCAGTCATAGAGAAGGCATGGTTCATTGCACTCTTCAAGGAGGCAATTTCTTCCTTGGAACTTCCTGTGATCAGAAGGTCATCCACATACAATAAAATAATGATTAAGGAACCATGAATCAAATTCAAATAGAAATTTGGATCATACTTTCATCTACAATAGTTCAATGGTAGAAAAAAGGCCATCAATCTTGGCATACCAAACTCTGGGAGCTTGTTTTAGCCCATACAATGATTTCTTCAACCTGCACATAACAGATAGATTAGTCACAAAACCTTCTGTATGCTGAATATATATTTATTCTTTCATATCACCATGTAGTAAAGCACTCTTTACATCCATGTGATGTACTTCCCACTGCTTCGAAGTTGCAATGGCCAAAACTAGTCTTATGGAGTCCATCTTTGCAACTAGTGCAAAGGTCTTGTCGTAGTCAATGCCTTGTAATTGGGAGAATCCCTTGGCCACTAAAAATTCCTTATACTTCAGAGGAGAACAATCAACAAAAAATTTAGTTTTGAAAACCCACTTACACTTGACTAGCTTTCTCCTTGGAGGAAGATTGACTAGTTCCCATGTGTCATTTTTTTGGAGCGAATGGAATTCCTCCTACATGGATGTTTTCCATATTGGGTATTCACATGCTTCTTCATATGTTTATGGGTCAGATTCAATCATTAGAAAACAATTATCAGCAAACAAAGGATCTTTTCCAAAAAGGGAACTTTCGACGTGAGATCTAGTCCTCCTAGAATCACTAAGATTCCCAACTAGTTCCACAGCTGCTTGAATGGTATTTGCTTCCCACTTTGTCCTTGTGGGGTTGTTTGGATGTGCAATTAAATCATCATTATTAGATATGTCATAATTAGAAATTTCATTAGTTCCTTCAGTTACAACCAAATGTGGAGGAGGTGAAGAGGGCTCTCCAATTTCTGTTGCTACCATAGGCTCTTCTTCAAATTAAACACTCATTTCAATGAAGTATTTTGAGTGCTCATGTTGATCAGTTTGTACCCTTTGGAATATTTGGAATACCCAACAAATAGTCACTCTTGACTTTGGAGTTCCAAATCCCTCCTTTTATCTAGTGGAATTCTATCCCATGCCCTTGAGCCAAAAATCCTGAAATGAGACACATTTGGTTTGTCCCCACTCCAAGATTCAGAAGGAATAACTCCATCAAGATGCTTGTGAGGCACCTTATTCTGGATGTAGGATGCACATTTTATAGATTCGTCCCAAAAATTTGGTGGCAAAGTATTAGAATCCAACATACAAGTAGTCATGTCCTTGAGGCTTCTATTCTTTCTCTTAGCCGCACGATTCTGCTAAGGTGTGTAAGGAATAGAGTGTTGCATCTAGATACCTACATCTTCACAATAATTAGTGAACTCAGAATTGACATATTCGCCACCATTGTCAGATCTGAGGATCTTGAGTTTCCTCCCAGACTGGTTCTCAACCAAGGCCTTGGAACCTTGAAGTGGTCAAAAACTTTAGACTTGAGTTTAAGGAAGTAAACCCAACAGTACCTGGAAAAGTCATCTATGAAGGTAAGGGCATATTTGGATTGAATCCTGGACATATGAGGGCAATGACCAACAATTTCACTATGGATGAGATCTCAAGAGGTGCAAAGGTTTGCTCATGACCGACTCTCTCATACTACTTATGCTTTGGATTTTTTCCTAGAATGCAACCTTGACAAACTCCTCTCTTGGTCTTTGAAACTGGATCCTCCTTCCTTTTTGCTTGTGCCACCATGAAGGGAGGTGTTGTTCTTCTCCAGAAGTTGATCCAATATATCTATCCGATTCTTCATGCAAGAGCTTTCAGGATGAAATCCCTTACAACAGTATGCACACTTTCTACCTTCACCTTTACCTTTCTTCTTCTGAAAGTTCTTCATCTTGGAGTTTGAGGTCTCCTCATGAGACTTGGATGTGTCTGCTTTTTTATCTGGAGGCTTCTTATCCTTCTTCTTATATTTGGAATTCACCTTGGAATATCCAGCAACCAAAGCTTGATATTTGGAAGGTTTGATGGTGCCCATCAAGACCAATTTGTCTTGCTCCTGAGTCAAGGATTCTATGAAATCTGCCAGTGAAGGCATCTTCCAGTTTCAAACTTTCAACTTGATGACATGGAAGGTCGAAACAAATACTGAGTAAACAGGGCTAGGCTTCAAAAGGATGGCCAAGATTAGTTGTTCATCTTCTTTGTCAATACCACACCATTTTAGCTGCAAAACTAGTGATTTGAATTTTGAGAAGTAGACTTGCAAGGATTCGAATTTGCTTGGACTCAGAGAAATCAGCTCATTCTCCAGCTGGTGACCCCTCATCTTATCTGTCTTCCGAAACAAATCTTGAAGCTTCTCCCAAACTTCATTCGGTAATGTAATACCATCAAGATGAAATAGAAGGTCTCTAGAAATGTTGAGACATAAGAGACCATGTGTCTCATCTCTCCTATTATGACATTTGATCTTCCCTATTGCTACATTAGGCTCCGCTTCAGTTTCCATGGTCACTTTGTAGAGGTGTTTACTCCTCATTAGAATCTCCATCATAATTTCCCTTCCATTCGAATTAGTTGAAGGGAGTCAAGATGATTTGTTGAGATTGATCCATTCTTCAGTAACTACACCCTTCAACAGGCAGAATGCACTCCCAGTGAATGATGTTGACCGTACAAAAGAAATTTGAAGAGGAGAACAATATAACTACTAATGCTATGATACCATATGAAAATTAAGCCCAAGCCTAGAACAATTGAACACACAAAATTGCTTGAAAATATGCAAGAAACACTCAAGAAGGAGACTGAATATGTGATAATCCACAAACTATTGTTGATATTATTTTCATAATCCATCATTAAATAGATATAGGTTGCTCATAAAGTATATACTTCAAGGATTCGAAAGCTCAAAGATGTTATTCAAATCAGTACAAAAGTACGCTTACCAGACTAATCAAAATCCCCCATAGGTGCATAAAGCACTTTCCAAATCAGTCAATATTCTCACGAATTTACTGAATGAGTATGTACAACTCATCAGTGATGGAAATTTGAATTTATCATGATTTTAGATGAGGAAAAGAAGGGAGGTGAGTTGGTGCAAAAAACAAGGCAGCCTATCTTAAAACTAGCTTTAGCTTTTTCCTTAAAAGGAAAAAAAAGCTGGAAACTCCTGAAAAAAGCAGAACTGCGCACTTGCCAATCTGGGAAGACTACAAAGTTCTCAAAATCTTATACATGATCTTTCTAATTCATTCTAGGAGAAAGTTTGGGCAAGTTTGACCTCAAAAATGGAATTGGGTGCAAACTAGCTAGTGTAGGTCCTAGGAAATTAATAAAAAAGATTAATTATTTTATCCCAAGTCTTGGGATGGGTTTTTAATATTCCAACACAATCACTTCAGCAGATAATGGAGCCCCTTCAACACATATCTTCATATGATCAACAACAAGATACTTAGACAACCAACCAATGACATCAGTCCTTTCGTGAGTAGATAAATCCTCCAAACCTGTAAATGATGCCCCCTCGAGGGTATTTGCATCCCGCAGGGCTATGCCACTACCATTAGATCCACTAGTAAGATCTGCTATAATCTATCCATGATATCCAAGAGAAACCCTCGACGACCTATGAAAAACTAGAACCATTGAGCAATGGAGCCCCTGAAGACTTAGGGTGAGTGAAACAAAATCGAGGGAGTTATATAAGGTTAAAGTACATTTAAATTCTAGTATATAGGTTTTTTTATATGACTTTTCTTTAAAAATATTAGTGATCACTACAATGAGATATTAAGTAATATAGGTTAAAAGTTAAAACCATTATTTGGTCGTTGAGTATGACTTTAAATTATTCTTTATTAGCTAAGAACTTATATTTCCAGAATATAATAAGTTAATGGCTCAAGATTTAGAAGCATATTATAAGAGTGGAAGTGTATGCCATTATAGAACATATCAAATTATTGTAAGTAATTAGCATTTGTCTACACATAATGATGCGTTTGCGCAACATGATATTAAGATTATACATCAATAAAAGCTCGGCTAGTAGTACTAAATAATGCAATTTTTTTCTTATTTAAAAAAGTTATATATATATATATATATATATATATATATATATAAAAAAAAGTGGATTAGCTTGATTGCTTTCACCGTATCAATTTTAAAGACAAGATTCATGAAAGTCATGGGTTCAAGTTTGGAGGTTAATATGTGTTTACTCCGATGGAATTTACCCTATGTGATATTCACAAAATTTGAGAGAGTACCTAGAGAGTTTCTCCAATAATGTTTTCCAAGGTAAAAAAACTATAGTTAAAAAGTTAGTTAGTTTAATCATTTTTAATGACCATTTGAAAGTATGTTGCCAAGAAGCTCCCAAAAGGTCACATGTTCAGATTTGGTGGAGTCTCATTGGATTATTAGTTGCTCATATTCACCTCCTATAAATAATGGAGAGTGGTCCATGAGAGTAGTTTAAAACCAATCTTAATGCCATTGATAAATTTTGTACCAAGCCATCTTCAAGAGTATATGAATGCATGGAGTCCAACTGTGAATGGCATTTGGATTGTCACTATGATCATTTTGTTTCAATGTTATTTGGACTATCAATGTAAGAATATCGTTGGTTTTAACAAAACTCAAGCCCCTATGATCTACATTAACTATTGTTCTGCCCTGTCGAGCTTCACGGTGCTTATTCTGCCACGTCAGTGGTGCAATGGAACATTGTTTGTTGTCTATGTTTTAAGAATTAAAAAGGATTAATTAACTGCATGGGGAGGTGACTTTTCAATTGCAGAAATCTATCGAACCGCAACGGATAATGCTAAACAATGAATTTCATGGTTGCTTTGGTTCATATGTGTCCTTTGCTAAGAACAATGCAGAAAATCAGAATTATTCGAGTAGAACCTATTCAACTATTGTCCTTCTGGATCATCATGCAGAAAGCATTGTGTTGAATATTATTTAAGATGAAAACTTCTTTATGTGCAAGGAAATTCATGGACGCTTTGGAACCTATGCATTCTTGCAAATATATTTTTGTTATCTGTGTGATTGAAATTACAGAGAGAATTAATGAATCGGTCTGAGGCACCTCCTTCACAATGGGGCAAGTTGTACTTTCACTGAGCAAGAAAATGACATGAAAATCTGGCCCTCCTCGGCCCATGAAGACAAGAACAACAAGCTTCAGAAGCATCAGAATGGAAGGAAGAATACGATGAAGAGCAATAGCAATAACAAGAGTTACAGTGATAACACAACCCAATCTCAGTAAGGTTTTTGTTTATT
>LPNX011104886.1:10696-20990 GCA_001517045.1 Pseudotsuga menziesii
CCGCCCCACGCTATTAAGGGAAGGAAATCACATAGCGAGAGGGGGGGAAAGAGCAGGACGACCGGAAAAGGAAGTCTCCTCTACGCTGTGAGATTGGTTGAGAGGAGCAGCAAGAATTCCACGCATCCTGGTCTGCGATTGAGATGGTGGGAAAAAACCTTCCATGGCAGGGACGCTCCAAATCGATGGACCTCCGAATCGTAGCTGGATGCAGCTATTTACAGAGCGCCCCAATGGTTCTGAGGGGCAACCTTTTGATCTGCAATTGAGTTTATGGATAGAGGACCGCTGGATCGTGTAAGTATCTTCCCCAGGTCTTTGCTATATTCCTGTTTCTGAATGTGATTTATTATCAAGGGAATATGATTTTAGTATGGTGCTGAACCCAGTATTTTTCATCCCCGCTGAACTGTGAATGGTTTTCCTTTTGGGTTCATGCATTACTGTAAAAATGGAACACAACCTTTGGCATACTACTGACTCTTTTGTGAATAAGAAATATTAAGTTGTTAGTTCTTTTAAAGCATACATTACATGCCGTGCATTGAAATAAATACCTCCTGCCAAAGTAATCATCAGCATCTCCTTCTAAAGCTGTGTTTTGGTTACTCTTTGTGCTTTGGTTGGAGCGAACCTGAGCATTTCTCGGCATGGGTCGCAGTCTGCAATCTCTTTTCTTATACAATGATGTTTGAGATCTGATCTCTCTTTCCACATCGTTGTCCCTAAACCTATTGTATGCGTATCCTCATGATGACAGACAACACCGTAGAATGCCCATGTCTATGTATTTTATTGAGCAGAGCGATTGATTGTGTTGTCTGTGTATTTTTATTGAGCAGAGAGATTCACTGTGATGATCAATGTTGCCCATGTCTGTGTATTTTTTAGCAGAGCGATTGATTGTGTTGTCTGTGTATTTTTATTGAGCAGAGAGATTGACTGTGATGATCAATGTTCCCCATGTCTGTTTATTTTATTGAGCAGAGCGATTGATTGTGAAGATCAATGTTGCCCATGTCTGTGTATTTTTATTGAGCAGAGAGATTGACTGTGATGATCAATGTTGCCCATGTCTGTGTATTTTTATTGAGCAGAGAGATTGACTGTGATGATCAATGTTCCCCATGTCTGTTTATTTTATTGAGCAGAGCGATTGATTGTGAAGATCAATGTTGCCCATGTCTGTGTATTTTTATTGAGCAGAGAGATTGACTGTGATGATCAATGTTGCCCATGTCTGTGTATTTTTATTGAGCAGAGAGATTGACTGTGATGATCAATGTTTCCCATGTCTGTGTATTTTATTGAACATAGCGATTGTAATAACCCCAGGACAATTTCCTATTTAAATGGTATTGTTTTTAATTTCTATTTCAGAATAAGAAGATATGGATGTTAAATGACCCAGCCAATGAGTCCGGGAGGACTGATGTAATGAATACCTTGAGAGATTTGACATTTAATTATTTAATAAATTTGCATGTGGCAAGTATAGTGGAAGCAGCCAGGTTAAAAGAGGAAACCTACAGAGGACAGTGCGGACAGGGACCAGCTAACTCCAGGGACTGATTAATGAAGTGTCAGATGTGCAGAAAAAGCAGCACAGACACATCCCTGGAAAAGGGGGGATTGCCATTAAGCCCTGGGAATTCCGAGAAGGAAGGGGAGAGGGCTAATGGTGCAAAGACCTAGGCAAAGAAAAAGGGAGAGCATACGGTTTAGGTAGGACGCTGCTGAGTATGCTGGGCAAGAAGAAGACTCTGCAGAGAGTACTTGATGTGGGCAATATTGCCTGTGTTTGATCGAATTGTTGGAGTCCTGGAGTTAGGGGTCCTGGCTGTCTTCTGGAGGTTTGGCTCGGGGGTGACTAGAAGGAAAGGGAGTTGAGCTAGTCCATGGCTTGGAGGAACGTGGGTGCTTCCACTATAGTTGGCGCAGCAGATTTACACGTTTGGTGTATGAAGTGAGGAAATGGTTTTGTTCTGACCACTGTAAATGTTTAATTTATATTCTGAAAACTGTGAATGTTTAATCTATATTCTGTTACATAGATGATAGCTATAAATGTTTATTTTATTTATATATCCCGTGTTACGTAGAAGTACCTGTAAATGTTTATTTTATTTATTTATACTGTTACGTAGAAGTAGCTAAAATGTTTATTTTTTTATATATGTATCCTGTTATGTATAAGAGAGCTAATCCCTGGGGATGCTGGAATAAAATTCTTTTTATATGTAAAGAGAGCAATAAAATAATCCTGATACAAATGACTATGTAGGATTATGTGGATTCTGTTTGGTTGGGTTTTGTTTTTACCGAACCTTATTTTCTTTTTCTACTGTTTTCCTAGGGACGTTGGGTTTAGACCAGGCATAAAAGGCCAAGTGCAACCTGGCAATTTTTTGAACAAATCTAGAACTTGTAGGAAAAGGAAAAGCTAAAACTAGAAAAATATGGTAGTAACGCTATAATTTTCTGTATGGTAGCGCCTCATACCAGCCATTTGTAGAGGCAGCTCAAATTGCTGGCCTTACCTTTATCTTTAAAATAAAAAACAAGGGGACTTTTTAGATGCGTCGAAGATTAAGCTGGTAAATCGTACGATCTAAACTTGACTTTTGAAAATCTAGTAAGTATGAGGTAATTCTGGGCGAGATCCATTTAAATGTTCGTCTCTCAATAAATTTAATAATGAAAAGGAACCATTATAGTTTACACTGAATTACTCAATGGCCAAAAACCCTAACCGCTCTTCATCTAGGGCCGCCAATACTTATGCCTAAATTTCATAACGTTTCTCCAAGCATAAAGCTGAAGATATGTATATATATATAAAGTTTATTCTGGCATTTGAAGTTTAGAGAAAAGGATTTAAATAACAAAATGACCACCAATAAACTTAAAAGGATAATGGAAAGGAAAGAGTTTAACAAAGCATCGCATGGAAAACAATTTCATAAACTACCGGCTATAGGAGAAGAAGGCTAGCTCCTCCAACTACCGTGTAATCAATTACCAAACAGATAGAAGGGCTCTTTTCATTTTACTTTGAAATAATTATCACTCCATTATATTTTTTTTCTACCATGAATACCTTTGTTTTAGACAATATAAATCGCATGGAAATCTTCTTCAATCGGCTTAGTGCCCAGGTTAAGGCCGCCCTTGATTTGCAGACAAACAACCCTTTTAAAGTGTGAAACAGGGTAGGGTTTGGACCCATCTTCCAGAGCGACCTGATAGGAGTTCAGTGGCTAATTAATAACTTAGCCTCAGCATAAAAATTAAGAATCACGATAAAATATATTACTTTACAGTAAAACCTCAGTGGAGGCAGCGACATCCATGGGTTGTTTTAGATAGCACTTAAAGCCATTAAAAAGAGACAGGAATTAAATATAGTAAACAGTCCATTCATGTACACTGAATAATTTTAAAACATAGAGAGTTCCTTGATAATCGAACCTCGGTTCTCGGCTTAAGGACGGTAATTAAAAAAGGGGATGTTTCATAGTAAGGAAGGCTCACGGCCATTCGCAAACCTCCAGCCTTATCTTGAGCGAGTATGCCACAGTGTGGCGTGGGTGCCCAGCACTTCAGAAAAACCCCAAACCCTTTTTCCCTTACAAGCAGACACAAGCAGAAAACTTCCTCTGATGGACGAACCAGCTCATCAGACCTCGCCACGAAGGATGATAGCATCACTTACCGGAACTTCCACCGCTCGCGCTACCCCTTTTCCTGCTCCGTTTGCCTGCAAGAGTTTTTACCAGGGTTACAACCCTTTAAAGAAGAAAGTGCAGGCTTATAAAAAGGGAATGAAATAAAAGTGATAAAAATGCAGCTAGCCATAGCAAAGATCAACGTACCTGAGGTTCTAGGGTTCAGGCTCGAGATCCGGTGCCATTTTTTCCTTCTGAAAAACCCCATAGTAGCTCTGCACCAGCCCCGCGATCGTTGAGAAGTTTATTAAACTGTTAGATCCTTTGGGAAGGCTTTTAAACCTTCCAAAAGCCACGAAGTACTGTATCTTTATGAAGCTCAAGCGTGTGTGCCTTGCCAGGGGGACAGCTCATTGCCGACTGTGTGAGTTTGTGAACTGTCAGTCTCGTGATCCCCACTTTCACGTGGAATAATTTCAGCCCTCCGCGTGGCCAATGACGGCATGGAACTCTCGTGGGAACCCTGCGCTAGCCTTTGCACCTGTGGTGATTTTTTTTTAAACCAAAAACTTTGGTTAAGGACCGCAAGGACCGATTCTTCCTTTTTAGAAATCACAGCACTTTAAAACTTTGGGGTAAAACCCACATTACCGTAGGTAGGTGGCTTGCAACCCCCCTTTTTCTTGGGGCGAGTATATTGTTGGACCATGATGGTCCCCTGCTTTATTTTATTTAGCCTTCAGACCCTTGTCTTCTTGGGAGTACTTGCCTTGGAAATCTTGGCCTCAGGAGTGCTTGGTGCCAAGCACTTTGGAGCACCTGTCATCAGGAGAAAAAGTGGTCAGCCGAAGCTGTGTAAGTGAAGTTATCAGCTTTGTGTACCAATCTGTTGTTATGGTTTCCACTTGGAAGGTTTTTTTATTTCTGTATCTTCTAGATAAATAAAAACGTGAATCAAATTACATTTCTTTACAACCTTTGACCAATAATTTTTAGATGAGACTAAACAAACTCTTAATTCCAAGGCCTTACCTCTCAGGTATTCTAGGAGGATTTATTGATATATGTCTGGTTTTAAGACGCAAAAGAGAAGGGAAAAAAAAAAGTGCATTTATACTTGGTAATTATTGGAGGTAGTTCACATATGGTATCAGAGCCCAAGGATTCAGCCCTATAGCCTGATGGGCGCACTTCGTTTCCTGTTCTTCCTTATTTATTTTATATGTATGCGAATGAAAGGTTTGACAGCACTCTAACATCTATCGGCCTGTTGTGTTGTAAAATTTACAGAACCTACAGGTTGTTGTTATCTTGATCGATTACAGGAATTGTCATGGCCTCTCCGGTGGAGAATGAAAACCAACCAGAAAATCTAGAACAAGGACCACCGATTTCACAACCAGCAGCAGAACATTCTGAGGCTAGTCAAGTACTGGAAACAATGAGGCACTTAATTGTGGAGATACAGAGTTATAAGGCAGACAAAGAATAGCTAAAAAGGGCACAGGAGAAACAACAGGAGATTAATGAAATCCTGTTGCAAAGTCTGCAGGAGAAAAACAATGGGAAGGAGCCTCGAACTGAAACTAAAAAAGGTCTCGAAATGGAGGAAGGTGCTGAAGGAAAGGATAGTTCATATAACGAGACCCAGAACTCTGAAAATCAGGTCAAAACTAATGGAAAAAGAAAGGTCGATCACCTGGAAGGTGAATTTAAGAAGATCAAACCCACTATCTTTGACGGGGAATCAAAGACAGGTGAAGAAGCAGAGGCATGGCTGCTAGACATCAAGAAATATTTTCAGATCTACAACTATTCGAGTAACATGAAAGTCCGAATGGCAATTTATAATCTCAAGGGCAAGGCTAGTATTTGGTGGCAGGACCTCAAGATCTCACAGGGACTTAAGGAGAAGACGATGGAGTGGGAAGAATTCAAAAGACTGTTTAAAAAGAAGTACTTATCTGAGAATTACTACGAAAGGAAAACCAAGGAATTCTATGAGTTAAGACTCGGCTCAATGAACATGGAAGAGCTCATTAACAAATTCTTGGACCTACTAAGGTTCGTACCCTATATTAAGGAAGAAAAGGTGAAGGTACAGAGATTCCTAAGCTACTTGTCGCAGGCTTACAAGGACAGAATCGAATTAGACAACCCAAAGACTCTGGATGAGGCACTAAGGAAAGCTTGACTTTGCTATGAGCAGTACAAATAGCGAAATGACTCATTCAGAACACGGAAAGATAGGAAACCTGAAAGGTTCAGCCAGCAGAAAAGGGGGTCGAGACCATCACCACACAAAAACACCCAGAGAACTACTCCAGGAGGCCCTTACACAAAAAGTGGACCACCACCGCCAAGATATGCAAAACCAGCGAGTCTGGGGGTAAAAGGGACTGAGGGGGCACCCAGGGGACCCTTGACCTGCTGGGAGTGTGATGGACCCCATTTGAAGAGATTTTGCCCGCGCCTGACGGGGGCCAGTAATACCTTGCACAGCATTCAAGAAGCATCGACAGTTGGGGATATTGGCAGGAGTTTCCACTGCATTAATGCATCCTTAGAAGACCGACAAGCCGACCATCAGTCTACTATAATGGAAATTGAAGGTATTGTTTTCAACCATACTATATCTATGTTAATTGATCCAGGAGCTACACTGAGTTACATTTCTCCAAGGACAGTGGAACTCTGCCAACTAGCTAGACAAAAACATGTAAGACCCTCGTGGGTTCAGTTGGCCACCGGGGCAAAAAGGAAGGTAACAGATTGTGTTTCTAACTGTGAAGTTCAGCTACATGACCATAAAACCAAAATCGACCTGAACATCTTACCCTTGGGATCATATGACATGATCATTGGAATGGACTGGTTAGAAAGGAACAAAGTAGTGTTGAACTGTTATGAAAAGACCTTTACCTACATTGCCGAAGACCAAGTCCTTCGAACAGTAAGAGGGTTGCCCAAACCTGTCTCGGTAAGACAAATTTCAGCCATGCAGCTAAAGAAATGCCTGAAGAAGGGCTGTAAGCTCTTTGCTGTTAAGGTTACTGACTTACTCCTAAACGAAAACCAGACCTCTCTAAAACAACACCCGGTCCTAGAAGAGTTTCCTGATGTATTCCCTAAAGAGATACCCAGCCTGCCCCCTCAAAGGGAGATTGATTTCTCTATCGAGTTACTACCTGGATCCGCACTGGTATCAAAGGTGCCTTATTGGATGAGCATCCCAAAGCTGACTGAACTAAAGATTCAGTTGCAGGAACTGGTGGAAAAAGGGTACATTAGACCTAGCGTATCCCCCTGGGGTGCGCCGGTCTTGTTCGTTAAAAAGAAGGACGGGACCTTAAGACTTTGTATTGACTACCGACACCTAAACAAGGTAACCATAAAGAACAAGTATCCCCTGCCTAGAATCAATGACCTATTCGATCAAGTAGGAGGGGCAAGGGTATTTTCTAAGCTGGACTTGCGTTCTGGCTACCACCAGATCTGTATAAAGAGTGAGGACATAAACAATACCGCTTTCAGAACCCGCTATGGACACTACGAATTTGTAGTAATCACTTTTGGCTTAACCAATGCCCCTGCCACTTTCATGTGCCTGATGAATGGCATATTTAACAAGTACCTCGATCAGTTTGTACTGATTTTCATTGATGACATCTTGATTTATTCAAAAAACCAAGAAGAGCATGAGCCTCATTTGAGGATAGTATTGCAGACCCTAAGGGAGCACCAACTGTATGCCAAACTGGAGAAGTGTGAATTCTTTAAGACTGAAATCCAGTACTTGGGACATATCATATCCGAGGAGGGAATTGCAGTGGACCCCAAGAAAATTCGAGCCATATCCGACCGGCTAGTACCCAAGGACATGGCTGATATTCGGTCATTTATGGGACTCACCGGCTATTATAGGAGATTTATCGAGGGGTTTTCCAAAATTGCTTACCCCATAACTTCCTTACAGAAGAAGGGGGTGAAGTTCACTTGGACCTCCAAATGTCAAGAAAGCTTTGACCAACTTAAAGAGTTACTGACCAAGGCCCCAGTCCTAAAGGTAGCTGATCCTCTTAAAAACTACACTGTCTGCACCGATGCTAGTTTGGAAGGTGTAGGAGGGGTGTTATCCCAAGAAGGACATGTAGTCTGTTACGAGTCACGCAAGTTGAAAGAACATGAACGTAATTATGTGGTCCATGATTTAGAACTAGCCGTCGTGGTGCACGCCCTGAAAATGTGGCGGCACTACCTGCTGGGAAGGAAATTCCTGCTACTAACAGATAACACATGTGTGAAAAGTTTGTTCACACAGTCTGGACTAAATGCACAACAAGCAAGGTGGTTGGCCTTCCTCAGTGAGTTCGAATTTGAGGTAAAGCACATCAAAGGTAAGGAAAACAAGGTTGCAGATGCCTTGAGTCAAAGGACTCATGTTATTAGTAAGTTAACCTCGAGTGAGCCCAAGAATGACCTCTTGGATAGGGTCAAGGAAGCAAGCACTCAGGACAGTAACTACATTGAATTACTCAGTAAGATTCAGAATCCCGAGATAAAACTGGACAGGGCATCTTTTAAGGTTGACGAAAAAGGTTTTATTTGGTTTAAAGATAGGTTGTAGATACCTAATGTGTTAGAAGTCAAGTTGTTCATCATGAATGAGATGCAAAAACCCCCTTTTGCAGGCCATCCAGGGCACCAAAAGATGGTAACTTCCCTGAGGAAGCAGTTCTTTTGGCCCAGTTTAAAAACTGATGTAATTGAATATCTGTCCAAATGCATAGAATGCCAGCAAGTTAAGACAGAATATGGACATCCAGTCGGATTGTTGCAGCCTCTGCCGATACCCCAATGGAAATGGGAGATCATATCCTTAGATTTCATCACTGGTCTGCCAAAAACACAGAAGCAGCATGACTCTATCATGGCGGTGGTGGACAAATTAAGCAAATCTGCTCATTTTATCCCAGTAAAATCCATGCATAAGGCAGCTGATATCGCTGAAATATTTCTAAAAGAGATATTCCGGCTACATGGCGCACCAAAGGTAGTAATATCAGACAGGGATGTGAAATTTACATCCAACTTCCAGAAAATCCTTATTTGCAGGTTTAGAAACCCGGATTAACTTTAGCACCAGCTATCATCTAGAGACAGACGGGAAAACAGAGCGTACTAACCAGACCATCGAAAACATGTTAAGGATGTACGTCATGAAAATACCCACTCAGAGGGAAAACTACCTGCACCTGGTAAAGTTCGCCTATAATAACGGTTATCAGGCCTCAGCAAAAATGAGTCCATTCGAAATACTATATGGGAGGAAGTGTAATACCCCTCTCAGTTGGGATAATCCTGTGGATCGCGTGCTAACTGGGCCTGAACTGTTACAGGAGATGGAGCAAACAGTTCGTGAAGTACAGAAAAACCTGAAAGGAGCTCAAGAATGGCAAAAGCATTACGCTGATCAAAAAAGAAAGCACAAGGAATATTGTGTAGGCGATCACGTGTACCTATGGGTCAAACCTAAGAAGAGTTCCCTGAAATTGGGATGCTGCAAGAAATTGGCTCCAAGATTTTGCGGACCTTTCCAAGTCCTAGAGAGAATCGGGCCTGTATCTTACAAGCTGGCCTTGCCTGCTCATTTAAAGATACACAATGTTTTCCATGTTTCATTTTTAAAATATATATATATATATATGACTCAACTCATATTATCGATTGGAATGTGGTACAGGTGGAACCTGAAGGAGAGTTCCAGGTGGAACCTGCACGCATCCTGGACAGGAAAGAGACGGTGCTTCGGAACCAAGTCATTGCTTGGGTAAAGGTGCAATGGAAGCACTTTAGCCCCGAGGAGGCAACTTGGGAACTAGAGGTCGTAATGCGAATAAAATACCCAAGTTTGTTTGCTGAACCAATAAATGGAGAACACTGAGGACAATGTTTAAAATAAGGGGGTGTGGATGTAATACCCCCAGGACAATTTCCTATTTAAATGGTATTATTTTTAATTTCTATTTCAAAATAAGAAGATATGGTTGTTAAATGACCCAGCCAATGAGTCTGGGAGGACTGATGTAATGAATACCTTGAGAGCTTTGACATTTAATTATTTTATAAATTTGCATGTGGCAAGTATAGTGGAAGCAGCAAGGTTAAAAGAGGAAACCTGCAGAGGACAATGCGGACTGGGACCAGCTAACTCCAGGGACTGATTAATGAAGTGTCAGATGTGCAGAAAAAGCAGCACAGACACATCCCTGGAAAAGGGGGGATTGCCATTAAGCCCTGGGAATTCCGGGAAGGAAGGGGAGAGGGCTAATGGTGCAAAGACCTAGGCAAAGAAAAATGGAGAGCATACGGTTTAGGCAGGACGCTGATGAGTATGCTGGGAAAGAAGAAGACTCTGCAGAGAGTACCTGCTGTGGGAAAGATTGCCTGTGTTTGATCGAATTGTTGGAGTCCTGGAGTTAGGGGTCCCGGCTATCTTCTGGAGGTTTGGCTCGGGGGTGACTAGAAGGCAAGGGAGCTGAGCTAGTCTACGGCTGGGAGGAAGGTGGGTGCTTCCACTATAGTTGGCACAATAGATTTACAGGTTTGGTGTTTGAAGTGAGGAA
>LPNX011104941.1:5217-76504 GCA_001517045.1 Pseudotsuga menziesii
ATTTCTAGAATCTTTGTTATGTTTGAATGTTGTTAATGATTGATTAAATAAACAATTGGCTCAGCAAAGGAAACTAAAAGAATATGGGGAACCATGGATTCCAAAACGCGAGGGGGAATGGGGACATCCCTAGGACCTAATAACTTATTGTTGACTTAACTTTGTTCATCCCAATTCATATTTGCACCTTGGTGAGATTAATAATGTTCGTCACCCAAACCTTGTACAACAAACCCTATTCTCAATAATTATGGACTATGGAGATATTTTTTCATATTGTGCACACCTTAGTGGGACCATATTGCATAGGGATCCCTCTTGGGAAAATATTCCCTTACATTTATGTATTTATGGTCATTTATGAGCCCTTTCCTACTTTTTAAGACTGTAAGCTATTTTCTAGCTTCCACTCTTAGACCATGCATTGATGACCCTATTTTTGTGCTTCCATGATATTTATGACCCCATTGGATGCCCTCTCTCACCCATTTCGAACTCCTTTATGTTTTGTAACCCCCTTTGTGCATTAGTGTGCCTCCATGTGCTCTTCATGGCTCCACTCCTTAGTTTTGGGTAGCTCCTCCTCATGGTGCTAATTTGGGAAAGGGAATCTTTTCACTAAGCCACCGCTCCACTAATTCAAGTTAATTCTCCATGATGAAGTTTAAACCTTACTTATCTCTAATTTGGGTTAGAATGGTCCTCATTATGCTATAAATCCATATGCCATATCCTTGTTGAAGTTAATATTGAACTTAATACCATGTGATTTATGCTATCAACCCATGTTGGGAAGGTTAATATTATTGAGAGTGTGTTGAGACTTAGAGGGAGTCTATTTGTTCCCTTTGCTTCCATTATATTGCTCTACTAGTCCAGGTTCTCACACAGGAAGCAAGGAAATGGGAATGGCGAGCTAGGTCATAGCCCATAAGCAGTGGAGACGGACAAGAAAGTAGCAGTGGGAAGCATTGTGTCTCTTGAAAGAGGTACATGGATGATTTTAAGGAACCATACTTATTTAAAAGTGTTTAAATGTTGGAGAATATTACCAATTCTTAAAATGCCAACTATAAAATGATTGGCGATATTTTTCAAAAAATATTTTAATTTCCAAGGATATTATATCATTTATATAATAATTTGGCGAATTTTAGGGGGAAAAAATTTTACCCCATCAAAATTGGGCAAAGTAGGGCTTCAAAAAATGCAAAATGGCGAATCTTTTTTGGTAGAAAAACGTGGAAAAATAGCCTGCTAGGCTAAAATTTTCCCCTAAAATTATCTCTGAAGAGGTAGCTTCGAGAGTAGTGAGACTAAGAGAGAATATAGCCATGGATCCATGGTCTCAGCTCAGGGAGACCTATTCAGGCAAGGAAGGCTTGACGGTGTCTACGGTTGGGAGGAAAGTTGTCCTACTACAACAAGTTGCTTATATTTTGAGATAAGTATTTCTCTTATGTTGTGTTTTCATTACATTTTTTTATTTGGTATATGTGCAATGATGGCTAATTGGTTGTTTGAGTTTTCATGTATTGAATGTCAGGATCTACATGGAGGAAGGATGAATCTCATGGAATTTAGTGTCTATTCTTGTTACCTTCTTTCTATTCTACTTCTTCATAACCATAAATTGTAATTTTGGCTCTATTTTATTGAGAGCGGTGCAACCATATGATCTGGTTAGACCATCTATGCTCATTTTTTTGTTGTGATTTCTGTTCCATTGATTCTGGAGTAGCATTTCCAGTAAAAAACACCTTTAGTTTCATTGAAAAGCTTTTCGGATGACCAAGATATGTTTGTTTTGGTCTGATAGCTTTCGAGTGCCGAGATGAACGCACCTATCATTTTATTGTAAATCATTTGGTTGCATAACTGTTCTTAGTTGTAGATCTGAGGATGAGAGAAGTATTATATGTTTAAAAGTAATCGATGGCTAGAGGGTGGCAGTCATACGATATGAATTTTATTAGTGAGAGATGACTGTAGGGGACAGCCATCGGGAGCTGATTTTGAGCATTGTAGTTGCAGCCGGTGTTCTTGTTTGATTTGGTTTTAGTGTGGCTGTAGATTGCAGCATATGTATGCTCCATGATATGTGGTTTTACTTACTTTTTATGGTCACTAATAACACACACATAATAACACCGAAAAATTAGATTAATTTTGAATAATCAATGACATCAATACTTGGTTATTTATAAACTATGCTATCAAACAAACCCAAAATACATAAATTAGTTATTCACAACGAATATGATGTTTAGCATGTATTGTTGATGTTCTTGTTTCAATTATGACCTTTAGCTTTCACTTTGGAAATTATTACTTGAGTGTCACAATTAATTATTTAGATAAGTGGCGTAATTAAATAATTAAGTGTCACAAACTTTAGTTATAATTGAATCTGTAGAATTTAATTTATTCGGGTGAATGGTTAGTCAGATCAATAGTAATTTATCTATATCCATTGTTCTTAAACCTTAGTTAGTATTAATTTAGCACCTTTTTGGCTTATCTCAAGGTTCGGGAACATCACAAGTGGTATCAGAGCTTAAGGTTTCAACACTGTGGCTGTTGGGCCTTCTGCGAAGTTTCAAGTCACATTGTAAGCATGCACGTGCAATAGATAGCTTGGATGCATGCACCTTAATATAATTTCACATGTGAGTTAGTTAATTAAACTATTATATTGGGATGGGTATGGACCTGAACATCATCCAGTAAGGAGAAATCTTGGTAGGATTTCTACACCGCCCCTTGTCCAACTAAGTAGAATGTAACTTAGAAATGTTGGCTAGTTACTTTATAAACAAGAAGAAAAGTGGTTTTCTTTTAATGATAATGAACTTATACAAATGTGTAGTCTACTAACAGAATGTTATTAATGAACACATTGCAGTTCCCAGTGATTGATTGAGCAAGTGGTGTGACTACTACAACTGATATTTTAATCAAACCTGTGAAGTCTAAGTATTCAACAAGTAAAGTTCAACAATAGGATGTGAGAGTTTGGGGATGGATATTGAGGAAGGAAGGAGACCATATAGTCCCAAAGAGGAGTTTATTGAGGGAAGAAGGTCAACCAGATAAAAGATGAGCAGTGAACCGCTAATCTTGGAGGATTCAATGAGGAAGTGTAGAGAGGATAATGAAAGAATAACTCATATCCAAGAGCAGATTATGAATGATATAAAATCATTAAATACCATCCAAATATCCACTAAAAAGAGTCATAAAAGACGTTATGTGAGGTCTAGATCATCTTCAAGGAGACCTTATCACTCAGAGAGAAATAAGGGGTATGTATCAAGCAGTACAGAGAGCAGCCTTTAAAGATCTCCAGTGAGATACAAAAAGAGGAGGTTTACTCGGAATGAACTAGTAGGAGAGTTAAGAAGAATCAAGCCCCCAAATTTTGATGGAGAAGTAAATCAAGGAGAAGATGCCGAATCATGGTTGATAGGACTTAGGAAATTCTTCTAGTTGCATCAGTAGACACCTAATATGGAGGCAATAGTAGCCATATACCATCTGCAAGGTAAAGCAACTATCTGGTGGGATCAACTGGTTAAGCTGAAAGACATCGATGAAGAAAAAATATCTTGGAAGAAGTTTAAGAAATACTTTTAGAAAGAATACCTCTCTAAGCACTACTATGACAAGAAGATGAAGGAATTATTTGAGCTTAAGTTGGGAAGCATGACTATGGAGGCCCACGAGAAAAAGTTTCTAGAACTTTTGAACTATGCAGACTTCATCAAAGATGAGAAGGTAAATATTCAAAGGTTCGTAAGTGGCCTTACTAAATCTTATAGAGATAAAATCTAGTATGATAGACCAAAGAACCTTAAGGATGCCAACTTGAAGGAAAAACACTTATATCAACAAAATAAGAGCAAGGTCCCATATCAGAAGAATTGGAAGGATGTGAAGAATAACAAGCATGAGCAGAGAAAGAAAGGTTTTCAACCTTCAAAGTTCAGAAACAATAATTCTTACCGCAACAACGAAAGTCAAAGGAAGATACTCCAGGAAAAAGACCACCTGTGGAATGTTGGATATGCAAGGAAAATCACTTTTCCAGTCAGTTCCCTCATAAGAAAAATAACCTTCACAACATTCAAGAGGCTTCAAATGTTGGAGATGTAGGTGGAAGTGTTTAAAGGATCTATGCATCCCTAGATGGGAGGCAAGCTGACCACCAATCCCGAATGATTGAAGTAGCAAGTAAGATTGCTAATAAAACCATAACTATTTTGATTGATTCGGGAGATAGTAATAGTTACATTTCACCTAATCTTGTTGAGAAATGTCATTTAAGAAAACTAAACTTGAAACAGCAAGTCTAGTACATCTAGCTATAGGAGTTAAGAGGAAAATCATTGAATTTGTAAAAGTATGTCCTTTAGAAATGAATGGAATGAAAAACTTTGAATACTTAAACATCATACCCTTGGAGTCATATGATGTATTGATTGGCATGGATTGGTTGTGTTAACACTCTATTTTTAACAGTTGATTTAAGAGATTGATAGGTGTTCGATGAGGGTCTCATTCCTATGAAATTCATGTGAAATCTCCTTCAGGATATCAAAAATGCAAAGCAAAGAAGAAAACAGAAGGTGTGCTGAAGGAGTTGGGCAAGGCTCGAGAGCAAAGGCTGAAATTGATCGAAGATAGATCAATGGCTCTAAACCATTTCACGCGAGTAGACATGCTTGAACAAATCCACATTTCCAATTTGAGAAATGGGTTAAAGGTTGGAACATTCTATGGTTGAGATGAGATCTAAGTCAGACCTATGTCCTCAATCAATTTTGCAAGCCATACATGAACGAGTAAAGGCCACGATTTCAAATTGTGGAGGGGTAGCAATCGCGATGATCAATGGCAGCAATGGGAATGGAGAGAAATATACGGCCATGTTTTATTTCACAAAGCGGGCTAGCATGATGAATACCAAAAGCTTCTCATTGCAAAATATAGTGGGGCCCACTCAGATCTACGGCTGCACGAAGGGTCGATCGCTATCGATGGTTGAAAACATGTCACGATCCTAAACTACCCATGGTGTTCAAAGGAGAAAAGTTGGTGGCAGAAGGAATGGGACGTGGATGGTGGAAATGAAAGATTCCTCAAATCAGATGGCTGAGATGGCTCCAAAGGTGTGTGATTTCACATCCAGTGCAGAGATGAAAACGGAGGAGACATTCATGCGTGTAATATGCACTCTTGCGGATTGGACGACTTCTTCGACACCATTTGTAGCATGCGTAGGGGTGGTATCATCCCTTTGGCAGAGTCATATCATGAAAAGATAGGTGGATTTTGTGTGAGTAGGACTACGGAAATGAGGAAATTAGTCGGTGAATCCACCACTCATACGAGGCAAAGCCAGCACAACGCGGGATACCATTCCGTTTCCCAATTCAAAGGAGAAAGGAGACATGGGAGCATCCACTTCATGAACTATGCAGCGTGGATCTATTGTACTAGATGGAATCCACAAATACTTCCCACAGCAGACGGTAAGGCGCCACGACCGATGAAACTAAGTGACTAGATACCTAGCAAGTAAAGGATCACTTTGCTTGCGACTTCACACATGTTGAGACCAGATACACTCATTGACAGAGTGTGCAGGAATGATGGCCAGCCATTCTGGGGGTCAGTCCCGAAGCCTTATATATGCTGCTTTCAGAGCAATAAGAGTGAACTAACATATCTTCAGAACTCAAGTTCTACTTCTCCGTGAATCTGCAAAGGCCCAAAGAGTTTGACGATGAAGATCTGGTTTGAGAAGCTTGTCTGTCTAAGGGTGTTGATGGTTGGTGGAAAGCTCCCACACTCGCCCATCACCTTGCTATTGCATTCCAGGAATGACACTAGCCATCGAGGTCTGGATGTGATACCCATGCCCCCAAGGACGTGGGGCCTAGACACTTACTCCCCGTAAGTGTTTTTCCAAGAACCCCTGATAGCATCGTTCCCACCAAAGCCTCCATGGAAAGGGACAGTCATTGACTGTTCCCTATATAAACATTTGTTCGGATGGGAGCGTTAGGGGTTAAAATCCCTAACAGACCTATTTCTAAAGTCCACTTTCCAAGGGATATGGGGCTGGTATAGATACGCTACACCCTAGTGCTTGTGGGAGAGATCACCTCATTGAAAGTGAGGAGTACAAGAATGACAAGCCACCCCATAGGTCTGTCTCAACCAGAAACACTGCGGCACTTCTTCCATAGCCCACGGCTAACAGTCTTACTTGGAGAGGAAGAAGGTGGTGGATGTGATTGAACCGAGGAAAGATGCAAGCAACCTTGCCAGTGTGTGTCCATGTGGAAAGCTACATTTGAACACGATGGGAGCACACGCTTCAGGCATGGAAGGGAGCATCATAATTGCAATCCACTGTAGCATCCAAGCACGTCGAACTGTCACTCGAGATGAATGCAACCACCAGCGCCATGATGATTATTATTTATATCTGTAAAAAATGGCAATAGTCCACTCTCTATATAGTTAACGCATGATAGTGACTTGTAATATTTTTCTGTTCGATAGTCTCAACATTAGAATATTATAAATACACCTCCGATAGAGGGAGGAAAAAATTGGGTTGGATTGGGAAACATTCTAGGGCCGAGGCTCTCCATTGTAAATAAGTTTTGATGCATGTGTTATGAATTAAGATCACAGAGGATGAGTTATTTATCATAGCATAGATTCATGTGTCGTTTCTTTTCCCCATATGTATCTTCTTTTACATGCAATGTGTTTCCTGTTTTCACTCCAGTCTGTTGATTGCTTTTCATGTCTGCAACTTAGGGTATAGTATTTAGGAATTCATACTCGTTATGCTCCGGTTTCTATTCCAAAAATTCATCAATTGTTCTTCTAAAGTTGCATGGAATTCATCTTGTTGGTGCTCCACGCGATGGGCTGTTCTCTCTCTCTTCCTCCAACCGCCCGCTAAAAATCTCCTGATAGGGAGATCAGCGGCTATCTTGCCTCTGTTTGCAACCCTACATCTTCCTTTCCTCTTGCCAGTGTTCACTATGCAGGTTCTTGACTCCATTTCCAATGGTTCCTACCCCAATAATCCCTCCGGGCATCTCACCTTACATGCTTTGTCCCATTCAGGCTCCTAGCCCCCTGATTATGCTAATTGAAAATATTATGCGGAGTAAACTCTAGTGACAAACGAGAGATCCCTCTCTGACTGCACAGAGCCATAGGCGTAGTCTAAAGCGGTTCTGCTGTTACCTGGGAGCGAGCCTTCCACAACATTTGGGATCGATTCTGGTGCTAACAAACTGGTGCCATTGCCGGGGAACAAAATTGAAGATCCTCCCTGGGAATAACGACAAATATTTAGATCTGGTTGTTGATGGTGAAGAATTGGATAGAGATCAAGAAGGTTGAGCACTTTTCACCTGGCGATTCCACTCTTGAAGGATTCATACTTCAGCGACTCCGCTAGTGGTGTGACCCAGAAATCAAATGGCCGAGGAAAGCTGGTAGGCTCTCTCTGGAAAATGGACCCCTTATAAAGATTAAAAATGAATGACGGAAGGTCCAGATACTCGGGTCTGTGTTTCTTTCAGGATGTCTTATCCTATCTTGTAATTTTTCTCTTATCTTTTCCCATATTTGTCAAAATATCCTTTTATAGTTTAGTTCATTCTAAACGGAGCTATGAATATATTCTTGTTTATCCTTCTTTACGAACCGAAAGCATTGCATCGTCTTGTACATCTAATTATGGACTATATTTTTATCCAGGGGCTCTTGATGCAAAGGACACCCCTATGAAATTCATGAAACCTCTAACGGTAGCTTGGCTATTGTGTCTGACCTTGTCTCTCCTATCTATCCAAGCTGATACAAACCACTACAACTGCCTCCCATCCTCCATGATTTTCCCACGAGATATTACAAGTACCTCCCCAAGTTTGATTGAGAATCCCAAGAATTGACTGCTGAGAAGCATTTACAAGCCTTTGAGCATTTCTATGACCTTTTTGAGTTAGATCATGATGATGTATGCATAAGGACTTTCTCCCTGTCCTTGCAAGGAAATGCCAAAGTGTGGTTTAAACACTTGCAGCCTGTTAAGTCAGTAAATTTTCTCTTCAATTTTGGTTTGTCTCCTCCATTTTTGGTTGGTTTTTCCATTTTATTTCAATTAAGGTTTTATTTTAAGTCTCATTTTTAGTTTCCTTTAGGAACTTTTTAGTGGATTAAATGGTTTTTTGAACTTGCTTTTTATAGATTTGTTTTAATTTTGGTCCTTTGTATTTTAAAGGGGTTAAAGAAAGGCCATTATATCAAATATTTGATTCATGAATGTTTATTTGGAGCTTACCTAGACATGATTATCACTTTAGCAGCTTTTTAAACCTCCGACAAATTAGCAAAAAATTGAAAAATGGCAAAAAATTAGCTTGGGAGATATTCTTGTAGCGCTGGACAAAAATTTTACAAAGGGCGCGCTGCAAGAATATCGCAGCCCTTTGTTTTTTCAATTTTCATGCAATTTTTCATCATGATTTTGATCTGGGAATGACTAATCGCATTGGGTGAGTTGTTAAGCATGTGTAAGCTGCAGTTTAAGCACGATTTCAGGTGGTTTTCAGTCTCGAAACAAATCAGGCTCATCATTGCTTATAATGTGGAATCAGTTGGACAGTTATCAGTAAATATCGGTATAAGCTGGCATAATTTTCTTTTCACACGCATGATCAGAGTAAAGGAGGGCTCGTGAAGTAAAGTTAACTGCTCGAAAGGTGGATTTTGTTTCTATAGAGCATAGACAGAGTTATGAATGATGGCGAAAATTAGGGATTTTTCAATCTCGCAACCTGTAATCAAAGTAACCATATGAAGACATCTGTACGCTCAGGGAGAGGTGATTGACAGCTCAAAATGAAGGTTTAAACCATTGCAGTTGAAAAATTGACAGGTATTTCAATATAAACCCTTAAAATTGAAAAAATTGGGATTTTCTCACTGGAGGTCATTCTGGAGAAATTGGTTGATGCAAAGGATAGAATACATTCCAAAATGAGATATTAAACCCAAAAATAACTGCCTGGAGCTGTACTGATGAATGTTATTGAACAGAGCATCAAAATAAACCTTAAGTTTAAAGCATTCAGTTTTTGGAATTTCGAGACAGTTTGAGGGAAAAGTTATTTGTGCTTTGGCTCTCCAATACATTCAAAAGAACTCTGACATTGATGTATCATGGCTGTAATGAACTGAATGATAGGATTCCTCTCAGACCTAATGCCAATTTGAATCAGAGTCTACAGGAAGCATCATTGGAGTGAATTGTAGACTGTTTTATTATGCTCATCTTTTACACAGAAAATTTTCAGTTTGTTTGAGAAGCTGATGATAGTTGTCATCTCTGCAAGGTCAATTATTAGAAGAACAATGTTCGCATTTTTATCAGGTTTCAATAAGAGTTTCTGGTCTAAAATGAAGATATATGTAATGCCTTGAGGATTGCTGAAAACCGGGTTCTTTGGTGTAGAGTGAAGCATAAGAATGCAGGTACTGAGGAAGGTCTAGTAGCACTTCGATGAGCTGAAAAGAGATAGTGTGAGATGAATAGTCTGCAATCCACTTTTAAAAGTGACAACAGAGTTCATTTATAAAAAAAAAAACCTTTTTGTGAAAAATGGTTCATGAATTGCTAACAGGTTAAGGATACTGATACACAGTTGTTAACAGGTTGAAGATAGCTTTTGTTCAAAAAACAGTCTGTTTGGTGATTGGTTTCAAAGTTTTTCCAGACCTAGCTTGTATAGTTGAGACAGAACAGCATGAAGCCCTTGAAGATGTGAATTTGACCCCTTATTGGGAAGTTTTTACTTCATCTTTTAAATAAACAGGCCTGTCCAGGAGTATATAGCAGATTGTGAAAAAGTTTAAAGGAGCAGAAAGCCAGTTTATAAACATCTTCTAATCTAATTTCTGAAGGAGAAAGATGGGCAAGAGTGGAAAAAGTGGTAAGATCAATAGCACTGAGCCCACTGACTTAACCTGGATTGAGAAGCTCCCAGATTGTGCTGAATTGTTCCAACAAGCAGGTTGGTTAAAATTCTTCAGGAAGGTAGATGGCTACAATGCACAGGTTTCTTGTAAGTTTGCTCAGGGACTTAAAGATGATATGGTCATTCTGAATGCTTTAAAATTCAAATTGACTGTATAACTAATTACAGAGGCCACTGAGATCAGTAATGAGGGTGAGCATTGGTTCAAAAAGTTACCTTTCGATTTTGAACCACAAAGGTACCTGTTACCTAATGTGACTCCTGATTGGAACAAGGGTATTCCTATTCAAAATTTCAGGAAAGAGTGGATTGAGCCCATTAGAATATTACAGAGCTATGTGACTTGTGAGGGCAGGTATTCATTTGTATTTAAATATCACTTTAGATTCCTCCAACACATGGTAGGAGTCTCAAAGATGAACCTTCCCTTCTTCTTTTTGAAGAGCCTACAGAAGATGTCCAGCAGGATAAAGCAACATGAAGATCACTCCTCCCAGTCAATTTTTCATCATGGTCTGATCAAGCTGATCATCACCACTGTATTGCAACATGAAGGTAGGACTTGGGACTTCTTCCTATTCTGGTCAGATGTTCACCCCCAGCAAGAAGACCAGCAGCCCAAGAGGCAGACTGATAAAGGAACTGTGATGATGAAGAAGCTAGGTCATAAACCTAAGCTCGAGGTCAAAACTGAGAAATTAGCTGAGCAGATGGAAAAAGAGGTAGCAGAGCAGGTGAAGCTAGACAGTAAATTTAAAAGGTCATCAATTAGCACCACAGGCAGGTATTCACTATTTGCAAAAGAGGAACTGCAGCTTAGGCAGCAGCCCACAGTACCTGCAGAAGATTTTGAAGAAACTAAAACTATTGATGAAGAGAAGGCTGCTATACCTAAAGATGAAGTGCAAATTAAACAAAGAAGCCCCTTCACCATTTTGTCTGAGGATGAAGGATACTTATTAGAAGATGAACAGCCAATTGATGAGACAGAGCCAAGTGCTGAAGCCTGTGGAGAATTCCCCACCTCAGAAATCAAAGCAGCTAAATCTCATAAGAAGAAAAAGAGGACTGTAGCTTCATACAGAAGGCCTAAAACTAGGCCAACCAATAAGCTTAGGTGGAACATGAAAAGGTTACTTAATCCTAAGTTGAATGCCAAGCAAGAAGCTGTGTTGATTGATACTTCTTCAAATGAAGAAGCAGAAATTGGTAAAAAGGATAGCAGAGGCAAAGGGAAATCAGCTGCTAAACCTTCTTTTTCTTCTCAACCTGCAAGGATAAAAATATCACAGTCAACAACAGAGTTTGAGCAGCCCAAGTCAGAATTAGTTGCAATAGTTCTTGAGATAAAAGATAAACTTTTAAAACAGCATCAAGAAGAAAAGGCAAAAGCATGTCCTGTTGAAAATCAGGAGTGGGAGGAAGAAGATGAAGCTATACTCAGGCAAGCACGAATTATACAGGAGCCCAATATTCCTACTGATTTCTCAGATTTTCTAATGCAGGATGCAGATATTCCTAATATCCCTAGTTTTGATGAAGAAAATCTACAGGAAAGTATTCAAAAATACAAGAAACACATGAAATACTTGCAGCAGACTAATGATGGGTTATATAAAGTTAACAGAGGGCTTATAGAGGAGTTGCAGGATATCCATCATCATTTCCTGGAGCTATCAGAAGTTTCCAAAGAAGTTCTTAAGAGGAAGAGAGCTTCTGACAGGCACTGTTTAAAGCTGGAGAAGACAATTGAAAGTTTATAGCAGGAAAATGAAGACCTTCAGAAAAGGATGGCTGAGATGGAGAAGAAGCACAAAAGAGCAAGGAGGAGGTCTGAAAACCTAGATGGTATAGCATTACTTGCTGAAGCAGCGAAGGAGGTTTAATTCAGTTATGCTTTAGTTAGTATTTCTGTTTGATAAACACTTGTTGTTAAAGATTTGCTATTTTTAGCAATTTTGTAATTTTGTAAAAAAGTACTTTTTACTTTACCTTAGTGATTCGATGGAGACAGTTAGGATGTGAGACCTAACTGATTTTGGGAGAATGTTTCTATTTAGATGAGTTAGCAAGACATTGTTAGGGTTCTGATTTTTGGGAGCATCAGGAGGTTTACAAGACTATTTTGTCTGCAAACTTGTTCAGAGATAAGTACTGTAACTCTTATAGGCATTTACTGATAAAATAATGAGATATACATGACCTTTATCCTTCAGTTGTTTGTATTGGCTTCATTTTTCTTCTTGTCTAGTTGCTTAAATTGACAGATTCATTGCTGGTTAATGTGTGTTTGCTGGTAATGCCTGTTATTTATGTATGAATCTCAATGCTGTTTCTGATTGGATCTTGTTATATATGTCATGCATCTTTATCAGTTTATGTTTATGATTTAGCTGTTACTTTTCTTCTGAATGTATTCCCTGACTATTCTTGAAGCTTACAACCATTTAAATCATACCAAAAACCCTAAACTTTGTTTTATTTGTTGAGTTTTACTCTTGAGATTGTGTTGGCTTGTTCCCCTAGCCTTAGGAACAATTTCTGGCACAAACATCTTTGGCGCCACTGCCGGGGACGAAACTGAAGCATATCTTCCCTGGGATACTTACCTGTTTTCCTGGTTTAAGAGGTGGACTTAAACCAGCACTTTGAAGGCTATTTTTTCACCAAGTTGTCACAGTGGCTTCTAGAGGAGTTGGTACCAGGAACAGACCTATTTCTCCATTGCTGAGTGGTGTGACAGACCCTGAACAAATCATTAAAACAGTAAGAAAGCTCAGAAGGTCTCAATCTTTACCAGCCTCCTGTGACCCTAATCAGTTGGGTGATTCATTAGACCCAGCTGAAAACTCACCTTGGATAAAACCTACCTTTCTTGAGAGTACTTTTCAGGTTTTTACCAATCCTGAAGCATTTTTGAAAGCTAAGACTGCTTCTCCTGGTAAAATACCCCTTTTCCAGCTGAAAGTAGGAAAGAGTCCTTTCCAAGCAAGTTCCAGTCAAGTTTCTTCCTCTTCAAAACCTCAGTTTAAACCTCAGTCCACAATGGCAGGTCAAAACCCTCCCATGGATATGATGGACAGAATGGTAGCAGCCAGGTATGCACCATTAGCTTTACCTGCACCTTTACATGCTTTTCCTGCAGGAGATTATCAGAAGTACATGCCCAGATTCAATGGACAAGGTGAAGTAACTGCAGAAGAACATTGGGAGGCTTTCCTGAGTTATGCAGACAATCAGAACATTGAAATTAAAGATGTATGGATGAGGGTATTTGTCCAAAGTTTGGATGGGGATGTGAGAAAGTGGTTTAGAGAGTTGCTTGCCAACTCCATCACCATAATTGAAGAACTCCAAGACCTATTTCTGAGGCAGTGGGGAGACACCAAGGACCATACCTATTATATCACTGAGTTTGGTGCTCTTAGAAGAAAGAAAGATGAGACTGTTGCTGATTTCTCAAAAAGATTTAACAAGATGTATAGTAGGATTCCAGCAGAGATCAAACCTACTGAAACATCAGCCAAGCTGACTTATGCAAATGCATTTGACCATGAATTTTCGTTATTACTCAGAGAAAGAAGAGCTGTCACTTTACTGAACATGTAAGATGCAGCTTTGGAGGTGGAGTCAAACTTACTGGCTTCAAATAAACTTAAAAAAGAAACACCTCAACAGTTATATGAAAGGAAAGGAAAGAAGGAGGCTATTTCAACAAGTGCTGCACCTCAGTCTGCTGAAGCCAAAATAGATGAAATGGCTAAGCTTGTAAAGATTCTTACTGCCAAGTTGAACAAACTAGAGTTGGAAAAGAATTCTGCCAAACCAGCTCCAGAGGCTCAGAGAAATCCAAATAACCAAAATCAGTTCAGGAGGCAGTTTGCTCCTAGATTCATGCCAAGGGAGCGAAGGAATAATGACATCCAGCAGGAAAGGAGAGAGAATGAAGAGCAAAGAGTGCCCCCACCTTTTCAAAATAATGTAGCTGATGAAGAAGAGGTTGATGAACAGCTGCTCTTTGAGGAGACTGAAATGGATCAAGATATGAATCACTTTGGAGACGGTTTATCCATAGGTTTTGTTACTGAAGAAGATTTTCTGAATTCTGAATACTATGATGCTGACATGTATGAAGTTTAAGATGATTTAGATTTTGAGAAAACTGCTGTAAATGCTGTTGCTAATCAAAATGGAATAAAGAAGACTATTAATCTCAGATCTGGTCCGAAACAAGTAGTCCAAGCTCCCAAGAAGAAGGCTGTTGCAAATGCTCCTACTGCAAATGCTCCTGCTACAAATGTTCCTGCAGCAGCTGTTCCTGATAAACAAGTGTCTGATCCTGTCATGAAAAAGAGGCAATCTACAGAAAAATCAAAGAATGCTGAAATTGAAGAGGTAAACAAAGCTGTTCAGAATTTCAATTTGGAAAATGAATTAGGAAAGCTGAAAATTCCTGTTCCATTGACTGAATTAATAAAAAATCCCTCTTATAAACAAACAGTTTTGAAAGTGATGAATTCTGCTAGTAGTCAGCCTGTTTCTGATACTGTAAATTTACAAGAAGAAAGCACAAAGATATTCATTAGATCTGCCCTAGCTGAGAAAACAGAAAATGAAGCTGGTGCTTCTCCTCCCTTCTATGTTACCTTGACTGTCCATGACCAGATGATTCACAATTGCCTGTTAGACTCTGGAGCATCTCATAACCTAATGCCTAAAGCTGTGATGGAAGCCCTTGGTCTCAGTATCACCAAACCTTATGATGACTTATATGCCTTTGACTCCCGAGCTGTCAAGTGTTTAGGAGTAATTAAAGATATGGTTGTTAACCTTACTCAGCTGCCCATGAAGAGTGTCATAATGGATGTTGTTGTAGCTGATATCACACCCAAGTTTGGTATGCTTCTTTCAAGATCCTAGGCAAATAAGGTTGGAGGAACCTTACAGATGGATCTTTCATATGCCACCATTCTTGTTTTTGGTGGAGAAAATAGGAGACTTTACAGAGAACTACAGTTTGCCTACATTGTCACAGATGATAAAAACCCCACTAATCATCCATTGTACTCTGTTGATAAAGATCTTGGTACCTGCATGTTAAATTTTACTGATGAGGACAATTCAGGTGGTCTGTTACAAGTGGAAAGAGATCAGCCCATAAAACCCAACAGAGAAGAAGAAGATGAACTGTGGCAGCTGTATTTTGATGGATCTTCTTACAAAGAGGGTGCTGGAGCTGGAGTTTTGCTCATTTCTCCTGGAGGCGAGACAGTGAAACTCATGTATAAATTGGAATTTACTACTACTAACAATACTGCTGAGTATGAAGCTCTGCTACTGGGATTGAAGGCTGCAAAAGACTTAGGCATTCAACAAATTGCTGCATTTGGCGACTCCGAGCTAGTTGTTCAACAAGTGAAGAACAAATATCAAGTAAAGTAGGGTTTGCTGAAGATCTATAGGAATGAGGTATGGGATATCTTAGAAAATTACTTCATAGCATTTAACATCTCTCATATTCCCAGAAATCACAATGAAACTGCAGACTCATTAGCTCTGGCAGCTACATACTTCAGAATTCCAAAAACTACCCAGCTAAGGTATCCAATAGAGGTAAGGTACAGACCATGTGTCCTTGACAATGTGAAGCACTGGAGGGTTTTCGAAGATGATATCGAAATTAAGAGATTCCTTGAGCTTACAGATGAGTTTTCAAATGTCCAAATTGATCAGGATGAAGGAGAAGAACAAGATGATGAGTCTGCTGAAAGTGAGTCTGTTGAAAATGTATTTGCTGAAAATGAGTTTCCTGAAGGTGAGATTGTAGGTCATAAGATCATTGAGTTGAAGAGTAATTTTATCCCTAAAGGTTTAGTGCCTTTAGAAATAATTTTTACCAAATATGACACTCCATCAAAGCCAGTGGTACAATCTTCAGAAGAAAATGTAATAGACTGCAATATTGGTACTGCAGAAAATCCAAGAATGGTAAAAATTTCCAAATCTCTAACAGCTGAACAAAGGAGCAGATATATCAAGCTTTTGAAAGAACATGTGGATGTATTTGCATGGTCCTATGATGAGTTAAGAACCTATGATACAGCAATCATTCAGCATAAGGTTCCCTTGAAGCCCAATGTCAAGCCTTTCCGACAGAAATTAAGAAGGATAAATCCAACCTTATTTCCTGTGATTGAAAAAGAAATAAAGAAGTTGTTGGATGCTAAGATAATAGTGCCTCTCAGATACTCTTCCTGGGTTGCGAATCTTGTACCTGTCAGGAAAAAGAATGGGGAGATTAGACCGTGTGTTGATTTCAGGAATCTTAACAGATATTCATTAAAAGACAACTATCCTTTGCCAAATATTGAACAGGTCTTACAGCAAGTAGTCGGAGCACAGAGGATTTCCATGGTGGATGGACTTTCAGGGTACAATCAGATTGCCATGCACCCTGATGACAAAGAAAAGACAGCCTTTACCACTCCTTGGGGGACTTTCATGTATGACAAGATGCCCTTTGGTCTGATGAATGCTGGGGAAACTTTTCAGAGGGCAATGGACATTGCATTCGTGGGGGAAAAAGACAAGTTTGTTGTCATCTATTTAGATGACATCACTGTGTTCTCACAGTCTGATGATGAGCACTTAAAACATTTAAGGCAAACTTTCCAGAAATGCAGAAAATTTGGCCTGTCTCTGAATCCTAAGAAGTCTCATTTTGCTGTACAAGAGGGAAGACTATTGGGCCACTTAGTCTCTGCTGATGGCATCCGAATAGATCCGGAGAGAGTCCAAGCAATACTGAAAATTAGTTTGCCTAGGAGTAAGAAAGATGTGCAATCATTCATTGGTAAGATAAATTTTCTGCGGTGGTTTATTCCTAATTTTGCTGAAACTATTAAACAAATTACAACCATGTTAAAGAAGGACCAAGAAGTCAGGTGGACTGTTGATGCAAAAGCTGCATTTGAGAAGATTAAGGTAGCTCTCACTGAAGCACCAGTCTTGGTAAGTCCTGATTTTACCAAAGAATTCCTTACTTTTTCATTTGCTTCAGAAGATACAATTGCTGCTGTCCTACTCCAGAAGAATAAAGAAGGATTGGAGCAGCCCATTGCCTTTTTCAGCAAAACACTCAGGGATTCTGAACTGAAATACAGTATACTCAAGAAACAAGCTTATGCTCTGGTAAAAGCTTTGAAATTTTTTAGAATTTATGTCTTGCATTCAAAGGTTGTTTCATTTGTTCCAAATGCTGCAGTAAAGGATGTCTTGACACAGCCCGATAGTGAAGGAAAGAGAGGAAAATGGATTGCAAAGATTATGGAATATGATGTGGAAATCAGACCTACTAAGCTTGTCAAGGGACAGGGATTGGCCAAGCTGCTAGCTGATTCAAATTGTCAAGCATTAGGATTACATATCATGGCTGAAGATATTGCTCATGAAGAATATCAAGCAGCACTTGAAGAGGAAAAGATCATGGATTTTTATTCATCTTCAGTTTGGTATGCTGATATTGTTTATTTCCTGTTATTTTTGCAATGCCCTGAACACTTGGATAGGAAGGCTGCCAAATCTCTGAAATTGAAAGCTACAAAGTACTATCTAGTTGAGGATCAATTGTTTTGGAAAGACCCAGGAGGTATCTTGTTAAGGTGCTTGGATCAAGCTGAAATAGGGGAAGTAATTTCAGAATCTCATGAAGGAGCCTGTGGGGGGCATAAGTATTGGAAAGCTATAGCATATAAAATTTTACGAGCTGAATACTATTGGCCTTCCCTATTCACAGATGTTTACCAGCAGGTAAGAGCTTGCATACCCTGTCAGAAATTTGCAGGTAAACAGAAATTGTTGTCTTTGCCTTTAAAGCCTATTGTAGTCAATGCCCCTTTTCAGCAATGGGGTCTGGATTTTATTGGAGAGATAAATCCAGCATCTTCAGGACAGTATCATTGGATTCTGATTGCCACAGATTTCTTCACAAAATGGGTGGAAGCCATTCCTACAAGGAATGCTACAGATAAGGTGATTATGTAGTTTATTGAAGACAATATCCTAAGTAGATTTGGCTGTCCACAGAGATTAATAAATGATAATTCCAAGGCATTCAAATCCAAGGCAATGGTGGCCTTCTGTGAGAAAAATGGCATCATTCTGAAGCACTCAACTCCCTATTATCCTAAGGGAAATGGCCAGGCTGAATCATCTAACAAGAGTATCATTCAAAGTATCAAGAAATTGTTGAAGCATAATAAAAGGTCTTGGGATTCAATGCTGAAATATGCATTGTGGGAAGATAGAATCATTGTTAAGCAGGCCATTGGCACTTCTCTTTTTCAGCTGGTTTATGGAACAGAAGCGGTATTTCCTGTTTAGCTGGGAATTCCGGTGATGAAATTCCTTCAGAATTCTCAAGAAGAACCAAATGATATGCAAAGGAGGATCTTTGAAATGATAGAGCTACAACAACATAGAGAGAAGGTGGACAAAGAAGCTCAGTTGTACAGAGCTAAGGTAAAAAACAGGTTTGACAGAAAAATTAAAGAGCATACTTTTTCAGAAGGTGAGTTGGTTTTAAGATGGGATGCAAGAAAGGAATAGAAGGGTAAGCATGGAAAATTTGATAATCTTTGGTGTGGCCCTTTTCTAATATCAAAAATTTTGGAAAATAATACATTTATCTTGCAGTCCTTGGAAGGTGAGGAATTACCCAGCCCTGTTAATGGGCGATTCCTCAAACACTGTTATAGTTTATGAGGGCATTTTTTCACTGATCATTGTACATACCGGTGTGAGTAAAATAGAATAAAGACTCCATAGCCCAATGGAATTTTTCAGATAGGTGAATAAAGGACAGAAGGCACTTGTCTATAGGTTCTTGAAGCCTCGCAGGGAGGACTTCATCCCGCAGCTGGAGCCAGATGTTAAGTCAGTAAATTTTCTCTTCAATTTTGGTTTGTCTCCTCCATTTTTGGTTGGTTTTTCCATTTTATTTCAATTAAGGTTTTGTTTTAAGTCTCATTTTTAGTTTCCTTTAGGAACTTTTTAGTGGATTAAATGGTTTTTTGAACTTGTTTTTTATAGATTTGTTTTAATTTTGGTCCTTTGTATTTTAAAGGGGTTAAAGAAAGGCCATTATATCAAATACTTGATTCATGAATGTTTATTTGGAGCTTACCTAGACATGATTATCACTTTAGCAGCTTTTTAAACCTCTGACAAATTAGCAAAAAGCTGAAAAATGGCGAAAAATTAGCTTGGGAGATATTCTTGTAGCGCTGGACAAAATTTTTACAAAGGGCGCGCTACAAGAATATCGTGGCCCTTTGTTTTTTCAATTTTCATGCAAGTTTTCATCATGATTTTGATCTGGGAATGACTAATCGCATTGGGTGAGTTGTTAAGCACATGTAAGCTGCAGTTTAAGCACGATTTCAGGTGGTTTTCAGTCTCGAAACAAATCAGGCTCATCATTGCTTATAATGTGGAATCAGTTGGACAGTTATCAGTAAATCTCAGTATAAGCTGGCATAATTTTCTTTTCACATGCATGATCAGAGTAAAGGAGGGCTCGTGAAGTAAAGTAAACTGCTCGAAAGGTGGATTTTGTTTCTATAGAGCATAGACAGAGTTATGAATGATGGCGAAAATTAGGGCTTTTTCAATCTCGCAACCTGTAATCAAAGTAACCATATGAAGACATCTGTACGCTTAGGGAGAGGCGATTGACAGCTCAAAACGAAGGTTTAAACCGTTGCAGTTGAAAAATTGACAGGTATTTCAATATAAACCCTTAAAATTGAAAAAATTGGGATTTTCTCGCTGGAGGTCATTCTGGAGAAATTGGTTGATGCAGAGGATAGAATACATTCCAAAATGAGATATTAAACCCAAAAATAACTGCCTGGAGCTGTGCTGATGAATGTTATTGAACAGAGCATCAAAATAAACCTTAAGTTTAAAGCATTCAGTTTAAAAGTGACAACAGAGTTCGTTTATAAAACAAAAAACCTTTTTGTGCAGAATGGTTCATGAATTGCTAACAAGTTAAGGATACTGATACACAGTTGTTAATAGGTTGAAGATAGCTTTTGTTCAAAAAACAGTCTGTTTGGTGATTGGTTTCAAAGATTTTCCAGACCTAGCTTGTATAGTTGAGACAGAACATCATGAAGCCCTTGAAGATGTGAATTTGACCCCTTGTTGGGAAGTTTTTACTTCATCTTTTAAATAAACAGGCCTGTCCAGGAGTATATAGCAGATTGTGAAAAAGTTTAAATGAGCAGAAAGCTAGTTTATAAACATCTTCTAATCTAATTTCTAAAGGAGAAAGATGGGCAAGAGTGGAAAAAGTGGTAATATAAATAGGGCTGAGCCCACTGACTTAACCTGGATTGAGAAGCTCCCAGATTGTGCTGAATTGTTCCAACAAGCAGGTTGGTTAAAATTCTTCAGGAAGGTAGATGGCTACAATGCACAGGTTTCTTGTAAGTTTGCTCAGGGACTTAAAGATGATATGGTCATTCTGGATGCTTTAAAATTCAAATTGACTGTAGAACTAATTGCAGAGGCCACTGAGATCAGTAATGAGGGTGAGCATTGGTTCAAAAAGTTACCTTTTGATTTTGAACCACAAAGGTACCTGTTACCTAATGTGACTCCTGATTGGAACAAGGGTATTCCTATTCAAAATTTCAGGAAAGAGTGGATTGAGCCCATTAGAATATTACAGAGCTATGTGACTTGTGAGGGCAGGTATTCATTTGTATTTAAATATCACTTTAGATTCCTCCAACACATGGTAGGAGTCTCAAAGATGAACCTTCCCTTCTTCTTTTTGAAGAGCCTGCAGAAGATGTCCAGCAGGATAAAGCAACATGAAGATCACTCCTCCCAGTCAATTTTCATCATGGTCTGATCAAGCTGATCATCACCACTGTATTGCAACATGAAGGTAGGACTTGGGACTTCTTCCTGTTCTGGTCAGATGTTCACCCCCAGCAAGAAGACCAGCAGCCCAAGAGGCAGACTGATAAAGGAACTGTGATGATGAAGAAGCTAGGTCATAAACCTAAGCTCGAGGTCAAAACTGAGAAAGTAGCTGAGCAGATGGAAAAAGAGGTAGCAGAGTAGGTGAAGTTGGACAGTAAATTTAAAAGGTCATCAATTAGCACCATAGGCAGGTATTCACTGTTTGCAAAAGAGGAACTGCAGCTTAGGCAGCAGCCCACAGTACCTGCAGAAGATTTTGAAGAAACTAAAACTATTGATGAAGAGAAGGATGCTATACCTGAAGATGAAGTGCAAATTAAACAAAGAATCCCCTTCACCATTTTTTCTAAGGATGAAGGATACTTATTAGAAGATGAACAACCAATTGATGAGACAGAGCCAAGTGCTGAAGCCTGTGGAGAATTCCCCACCTCAGAAATCAAAGCAGCTAAATCTCATAAGAAGAAAAAGAGGACTGTAGCTTCATACAAAAGGCCTAAAACTAGGCCAACCAATAAGCTCAGCTGGAACATGAAAAGGTTACTTAATCCTAAGTTGAATGCCAAGCAAGAAGCTGTGTTGATTGATACTTCTTCAAATGAAGAAGCAGAAATTGGTAAAAAGGATAGCAGAGGCAAAGGGAAATCAACTGCTAAACCTTCTTCTTCTTCTCAACCTGCAAGGATAAAAATATCACAGTCAGCAACAGAGTTTGAGCAGCCCAAGTCAGAATTAGCTGCAATAGTTCTTGAGATAAAAGATAAACTTTTAAAACATCATCAAGAAGAAAAGGCAAAAGCATGTCCTGTTGAAAATCAGGAGTGGGAGGAAAAGATGAAGCTATACTCAGGCAAGCAGGAATTATATAGGAGCCCAGTATTCCTACTGATTTCTCATATTTTCTAATGCAGGATGCAGATATGCCTAATATCCCTAGTTTTGATGAAGAAAATCTACAGGAAAGTATTCAAAAATACAAGCAACACATGAAATACTTGCAGCAAACTAATGATGGGTTATATAAAGTTAACAAAGGGCTTATAGAGGAGTTGCAGGATATCCATCATCATTTCCTGGAGCTATCAGAAGTTTCCAAAGAATTTCTTAAGAGGAAGAGAGCTTCTGACAGGCACTGTTTAAAGCTGGAGAAGACAATTGAAATTTTACAGCAGGAAAATGAAGACCTTCAGAAAAGGATGGCTGAGATGGAGAAGAAGCACAAAAGAGCAAGGAGGAGGTCTCAAAACCTAGATGGTATTGCATTACTTGCTGAAGTAGCGAAGGAGCTTTAATTCAGTTATGCTTTAGTTAGTATTTCTGTTTGATAAACACTTGTTGTTAAAGATTTGCTATTTTTAGCAATTTTGTAATTTTGTAAAAAAGTACTTTTTACTTTACCTTAGTGATTCAATGGAGACAGTTAGGATGTGAGACCTAACTGATTTTGGGTGAATGTTCCTATTTAGATGAGTTAGCAAGACATTGTTAGGGTTCTGGTTTTTGGGAGCATCAGGAGGTTTACAAGACTATTTTGTCTGCAAACTTGTTCAGAGATAAGTACTGTAACTCTTATAGGCATTTACTGATAAAATAATGAGATATACATGACCTTTATCCTTCAGTTTTTTGTATTGGATTCATTTTTCTTCTTGTCTAGTTGCTTAAATTGACAGATTCATTGCTGGTTAATGTATGTTTGCTGGTAATTCCTGTTATTTATGTATGAATCTCAATGTTGTTTCTGATTGGATCTTGTTATATATGTCATGCATATTTATCAGTTTATGTTTATGATTTAGTTATTACTTTTCTTCTGAATGTATTCCCTGACTGTTCTTGAAGCTTACAACCATTTAAATCATACCAAAAACCCTAAACTTTGTTTTATTTGTTGAGTTTTACTCTTGAGATTGTGCTGGCTTGTTCCCCTAGCCTTAGGAACAATTTCTGGCACAAACACAGCCTGAGTCCATCAACACTTTGGAAGAGTTTTCTTGCACCTTCTTGAAGTTTTGGGGTAGAAGAGGGCCATTGGAGCAAATACTTTCAGAGTTTTATTCCCTAAGGAGGCATGAGGATGAGGCCATATCTAGTTTTAATAGGAGATTCACAAGATTTTATTATGACATGCCTAAGGAATTCCAACCTCTTGAGAACGCTACTAAGATCTATTATGTAGTCGCCTTTCCTCCTGACCTATCCTTGCTTCTTTTGGAAAGGAAATCAACCACCCTGTAGCAGATGTTCACTGATTGTTTGGAGGTTGAGGAAAACCTTAAGATGTCCAAGAAATTGTCAGATCGGGACAGGGGTGGTGAAATAAAAGATACATACAAATTGGTTGGGCCCTACAAGCAAAATGGGAAAGTCTCTATCCCATCAAAGGTCTCTCACGGTATGCAGAAAGATGACGCGCCTTAGACAAAAGCAAGTAGTTCTGCAGGATTGCTCTCTGAAGATGGCAACCTACACCACTCTTGGTCTGCAAAGGACGATTTTAAGGAGTTTGGTACGCCTGTGTATGATCAATACAAGGAAGAGTACCTGTATAATATGCCTGATGAGCCAGCTATTGAAACAGATCCTGCTGATGAAAGGAATCAAGATGTGATTCAAAGTCAGGAGGTTGAAGCAGGAAAGGATTATAGGGGCACTGGAGGTGATAGCCTACCCTTGTGTTATGCCTCTTTTGAATTAATACAACACATGATTAAGGCCTCCAAGTGAAAGCAGAAAGAAATGGATATGACACAGACCAAAAGCCTGTGCAAGAAAGAAGAAGATAAGAAGAACCAGCCAGGTGATTCCTCTTATGCTACTAATATATTGGAAATCTGTGGTAAAGGGACAAGCTATGAAGGCGGATGTAGTAGCCTCCAAATAAACATGTTTTGTGATATTCCACCTTTGGTAGCACCACCTCACGCAGGAGGAATATGCCTCCTTGATTCCACTGGAGAAGCAAGGGAATTCCCTCTTGAAGCACATCAATCTCTTATTACAGAAATTTCGAGCGAAAAGCGGGAGGTTCCATTGAAGAAATATTTTGTGGGTCCTTTTCTGCAATCTTCCAAGTGTCACACCTGACAAATATCTAGAAGAAGGAAGCTCCATATGGATTTCCCATGAGCAGGTGACAAAACGTGCTAGAGGTTGTTGTGATTTCTATGACCCTGTAGCCGAGTACATGGAGGGTCTGAGCGAAGGCAGTGATTGGTTGCGTCCCTATTTTGAAGATCAGTTTGTTTATCATTCCCTTCTCCCATTATCTATTTCATTTCTTTCCATCAAGCACGATGAAAGAACAAAACTATTAGGCAAGTTGCTTGATTGGCTTCATTGGAAGTCTAATTTCACTTAATCAGATTTGTGTACAAAGTTAGGTAGAGTAGGTAGGAAAAAATAAGCTTGGAAGTTATCGATCATTTCCTTCACTACCATTTTAGTTTGTTTTCATTTTTCAGTTACCAGCACAGGTTTATAGTCACCAGCATGATTTTTAAGAGTGGCATGAATTCTCTGATGTAGTAACTCAGAGCAGAATGGAGATGTCAAAGAAAGATTGAAAGCAACCCAATGGTTTGGCACTTGGTCTACGGGGGTTCTTTGCTACCTCACTGGGAGGATAGCATCCCTCGTGGAGCCAGTTGTTAACACTTCGTTTTTAACAGTTGATTTAAGAGCATGATAGGAGTTTGATGAGGGTCTCATTCCCACGAACTTCATGTGAACTCTCCTTCAGGATATCAGAAGTGTAAAGCAAAGAAGAAAATGGAAGGTGTTCTAAAGGAATTGGGAAAGGCTCAAGATCAAAGGCTGAAATTGATCGAAGATAGATCAATGGCTCTAAACCATTTCACGCAAGTAGACATGCTCGACCAAAGCCACGTTTCCAATTTGCGAAATGGGTTAAAGTTTAGAACATTCTACAGTAGAGATGAGATCCGAGTCAGATCTACGGCCTCAATCAATTTCACAAGCCATACATGCACGGGTAAAGGCTATGATTTCAAATCGTGAAGGAGGGGTAGTAATCGCGAAGATTAATGGCCGCGATAGGAATGGAGAGAAATATAAGGCCATGATTTATTTCACAAAGTAGACTAGCAAGATGAATACCAAAAGCTTCTCATTGTGAAAGATAGTAGGGCCCACTCAGATATACGGCTGCATGAAGGGTCAGTCGTGATCAATGGTTGAAAACATGTCACGATCCTGAACTGCCCGCAGTGTTCAAAGGAGAAAAGTTGGAGGTAGAAGGAATGGGATGTGGATGGTGGAAATGAAAGATTCCATGAATCAGATGTCTGAGATGGCTTCCAAGGTGCATGATTTCATATCTAGTGTGGAGATGACACCGGAGGAGACGTCCATGCGTGTAATCTATGCTCTTGCGGATTGGCCGATTTCTTCGATGCCATTTGTAGCACGCATAGCGGTGGAATCATCCCTTTAGCAGAGTCATATCATGAAAAGATAGGTGGATTTTGTGTGAGTATGCCTATGGAAATGAGGAAAGTATCCGATGAATACGCCACTCACACAAGGCAAAGCCAGCACGACGCGGGAGACCATTCCATTTCCCACTTCAAAGGAGCAAGGAGATGTGGGAGCGTCCACTTCATGAACTATGCAGCATGGATCTCTTGTACCAAATGGCATCCACAAATACTTCTGACAGCAGATGGTAAGGCACCACGACTGATGAAACTAAGTGAGTAGATCCCCAGCAAGTAAAGGATCGCTCTGCTCGCGACTTCACACATGTTGAGACCAGATACACTCGATGACAGAGTGTGTAGGAATGATGGCTAGCCATTGTGGGGGTCAGTCCCAAAGCCTTATATATGTTTCTTTCAGAGAAATAAGAGTGATCTAACATATCTCCAGAACCCGAGTTCTACTTCTCCGTGAATCTGCAAAGGCTCGAAGAGTTTGACGATGAAGATTTGGTGTGAGAAACTTGTCCATCTGGGGTTGTTGATGGTTGGTGGAAAGCTCCCACACTCACCTGTCACCTTGGTATTGCATGCCAGGAATGACACCAGCCATCAAGGTCCAGATGTGATACTCGCACCCCCAATGACGCGGGGCCTAGACACTTACTCCCCATAAGTGTTTTTCCAGGAACCCCTGATAGCATCGCGCCCACCAAAGTCTCCACAGAAAGGGACAGTCATTGACTGTTCCCTGTATAAACATTTGTTTGGATGGGAGCGTCAGGGGTTAAAATCCCTAACAGCCCTATTTCTAAAGTCCAATTTCCAAGGGAGATGAGGCTGGTATAGATATGCTACACCCTAGTGCTGTGGGAGAGCTCACCTCACTGAAAGTGAGGAGTACAATAATGACAAGGAACCCAACAAGTCTGTCTCAACCAAAAACACTGCATCACTTCTTCCATAGCCCACGGCTAATAGTCTTACCCGGAGAGGAAGAAGGTGGAGGATGTGATTGAACCGAGGAAAGATGCAAGCGACCTTTCCAGTGTGCGCCCATGTGGAAAGCTGCATTTGAACATGATGGGAGCACACGCTTCAGGCATGGAAGGGAGCATCATACTCACAATCTGTCGTAGTAGCCAAGCACGTCGAACTGTCACTCGGGATGAATGCAACTACCAGTGCCACGATGATTATTGTTTATATCTGTAAAACATTGCAATATTCCACTCCTTGTATAGTTAACACATGACAATGACTTGTAACTTTTTTTTGTTCGATAGTCTCAGCATTAGAATAGTATAAATACACTCTCGATAGAGGGAGGAAAAAAGTGGGTTGGATTGGGAAACATTCTAGGGCTGAGGCTCTCCATTGTAAATAAATTTTGATGCCTGTGTTATGAATAAAAATTGCAGAGGATGAGTTTTTTATCATAGCAGAGATTCATGTGTCGTTGCTTTTCCCAAAATATATCTTCTTTTATGTGCAATGTGTTTCCTATTTTCACTCCAGTTTGTTGATTGCTTTTCATGTCTAAAACTTAGGGTATAGTAGTTAGGAATTGATACTCGTTATGCTCTGGCTGTTGTTCCAGAAATTCATCAATTGTTCTTCTAAATTTGTGTGGAATTCATCTCGCTGGTGCTCCACGCGATCGGTTGTTCTCTCTCTCGTCCTCCAACTGCCTGCTAAAAATCTCCTGATTGGGATATCAGCAGCTATCTTGCCTCTTTTTGCAACCCTACGCCTTCCTTTCCTCTTGCAAGTGTTCACTTCACAGGTTCTCGACTCCATTGCCAATGGTTCCCGCCCCGATAATCCCTCCTTGCATCTCACCTTTACACTCTTTGTCCCATTCAGGATCCTAGCCCCTTGATTATGTTGATTGAAAATCTTATGCGGAGTAAAATCCAGTGACAAATGAGAGATCCCTCTCTGACTACGCAGGGCTAGAGGCATAGTCTAAAGTGGTTATGCTATTACCTGGGAGCGAGCCTTCCACAACCTTTGGGATCAATTCTGGTGCTAACAGGTTGGATGCAAACCATGCAGTTTTGGATTGCCATAATAAAACTTATACTTGTTTGGATGAAGAAGGGAACCAAGTGACAATAAAAGGAATACCTAGACCCATATCCTTGAGGTAGATCATAGCTCTACAATTGAAGAAATGTCTTTGAAAGGGATCATGTCAATTATATGCAATTCATGTGGAAGAATCAAAAGAAGGAAAATATCCAGAGTTGCAGGATTATCCAATACTACAAAACTTTGTGGATATATTTCAAGAACCTCCACGAATACCTCCTAAGAGGGACATTGACTTTTCTATTGACTTGGTGCCAGGAACAATACCTTCATCTAAAGCACCTTATAGAATGAGTACTCCAGAGTTAAAGGAATTACAAATGCAGTTAGAAGAGCTACTAAAGAAAGGTTACATAAGACCCAGTGTTTCACCTTGGGGAGATCATGTGTTATTTGTGAAGAAGAAAGATGGAACTCTAAGACTTTGCATAGATTATAGACAATTGAACAAAGAAACGGTTAAAGACAGGTACCCCTTACTAAGAATTGATGACTTGTTGGATCAATGCCAAGGTGTTTTTAAAAATAGATTTGAGATCAGGATACAACCAAATTAGAATTAAGAATGAGGATATCAATAAGACAACATTTAGAACAAGGTATGGACACTATGAGTTCACAGTAGTACCTTTTGGTTTAACAAATGCACCTGTAGTATTCATGTGTTTAATGAATGGAGTCTTCAAAAAGTACTTAGATAAGTTTGTGATTGTATTCTTGGATGACATCCTTATCTATTCCAAGAAAAAGGAAGATCATGAAGAACATCTAAGACTAGTAATGCAAGTGCTTAGAGAACATCAATTGTATGCCAAATTAAGAAAGTGTTCATTTTATCAAGGAAGAATCCACTAGCTAGGGCATATCATATCTAAAGAAGGTGTTACAGCAGATCCTAAGAAGATAAGAGCCATTATGGATTGGTCAACACCTAAGAATGTATCAGAAGTCAGATCCTTCACCACCGAAGGTTCATCGAAGGATTCTCAAATTTGGCTCATCCTCTCACATCTTTACAAAAGAAAGGTGTGAAATTTGATTGGAATTCTAAGTGTGAAGATCATTTTCAAAAACATAAGGAAATTCATATCAGTGAAGCAGTGCAAAAAATTGCGGACCACATAGGAAACTTTGTTGTATGCACAGATGCATGCAAGCAAGGCATTGGTGGAGTATTAATGCAGGATGGGCATGTGATTAGTTATGAATCTAGAAAGTTGAAGGAACATGAGCATAATTATGCCACCCATGAATTGGAGTTTGCAACTGTCATCCATGCTTTGAATATGTGGAGACATTATCTAATATGTATATTTTTGAGTTGAGAACTGACCATAATGGTTAAAATACTTGTTTGAGCAGCCTAATTTGAATGCAAGACAAAGGAGGTGGATGGATGTATTATGTGAATATGACTTTGACATCAAGCATATCAAAGGTAAAGAAAATAAAGTAGCCGATGTACTTAGTAGGAATATGCATGTGATGCATGTAGTAGCTATCAGCACTAGCACATTAGATTTGAATTATCAGATCATTGAAGCCAGTGTTACTGATGAACTTTATCAGTAGGTAAAATAAGGTGTGGAGAACCTCCTGCAATAAACAATGAAAATGCACGATATAACAGAAATATTAGAGCACAAAAGAGATTATATTGATCCCAGGCCACTTCGAGGGAGCAACCTCCTTTGAGTAAGCTCAATACAAAATAACTCTTCGATGATTTCATTGGCCTCAACACTTACTTATATACTAACTCTAATCTAAACAACTATTACTCCCCATGAATGTGGGATAATAAAACATACTAACTGGACGACTTAATATCAACTATCAAACCCCATGAATGTGGGATAATACAACATACTAACGGGACGACTTACAAAGCATGTGCGTCCAATAAAATATACTAACAAAATAAAGAGGAGGGTTGACATGGGTTGTTAACATCCTCTCCCTCTTAAAAAATATTTGTCCTCAAAGCTTAAGATGTGGAAACTGTTGCCGAATCTGAAGGAGTAGTTCCCATGTAGCATCCTCTAGTTGCATGTTGTTCCACTGAATTGAATACCTCTGTGATGGACCGAGAGAGAAGATGACAAGTGCGCTTATTGAGGATGGCCTTCGACTCCGAAATGTTGGATCCTTCATTATCCCATTCTGATAAAACAATTTGTGTGATGATGTTGGTGCCAATCACTTGTTGAATGCGAGAAGGAGGAAGTGCCAATTTAGAAGCAACATACCCAATCTTTTGAAGAACTGTATATGGGCCATAGATCTTTGGAGTGAGGATTTGATTCCCTTTGTCTTTCAAGGAGGATTGCTTGTAAGGTTGTAGACGAAGAAAAACCATATCACCAACTTGAAAAGTGTGCTCAGAACGGTGTTGATCGGCCTGTTGTTTCATGCAGGTTCTTGCCATGTGAAGATTGTCCTGCAGGAGGTGAAGAATCTGATGGCAATTTCAAAGAACCGTGTCAACTACTAGAACTGGTGAACTGCTGGGGGTAGATGGAAGGAGTACTGGAGGTGCGTGACCATAAACTGCTTCATATGGAGTCATTTTAGATGCAGTATGGTGGAAATTATTGTACCACCATTCACCGATAGGGAGTCACTTTTCGCACTGATGTTGTTCTTCAGAGGTGAAACAACAAAGATAAGTTTCCCAATATTTGTTCATGACTACAATCGGACCATCTATTGGTGGGTGATAAACCAAAATCATATGCAGTTTGGTGTCAGTGAGGCAAAAATTCCTTGTGAAAGTTGTGTTGCAGTCTAAGACAATGGAAGAAGGGATTTCTGGTCCATGAAAATTTGTTCAATTGTAGAGGTGGTATATGGATGGCTGAGAGCACAAAAATGACTATATTTGGAGAGTTGATCCACCACAACCAAGGTTACGGTCTTCCCTATATATTTAGGGATCCCTTGAATGAAACCCATCGAAATAAATGTCCAAATCCTTGTATGGGTGGGAAAAGGTTCAAGCAATCCAGAAAGGAGTGTAGTTTCACCCTTGTGGTGCTAATAAAGAGCACATTCGACAACCATATGTTGAAATTCTTGTTGCACAACCTTCCAAAAGAAGTTACATCATGCCAAATCATATGTTTTGATGAACCCAGAGTGCCCTGCCAATGGAGAAGCATGGAGTTTATAAAAGATGACATGTTTAAGGTATGTGTTATGGGGAAGCACTAGACGACCCATGTATCTCAGAGAAAATCCATCCCAAGATGAATACGGTACCATAGAAGGGTTACTGGCCAACTTTTGGATGATTTTAGATAATGAAGAGTCATTGACATAGCCTTGTTGAACAAAGTGTAACCAAATTGGAATAGGCATAGAAATAACTGAAAGAGAAACATGGAAATCAAATGTGCGGAAAAGAGCATCCACCACAAGATTGTCCTTAGACTTCTTGTAAGTGATCTCATAGTCATAATCCATGAGTTTGCTAACCAATTTCTGTTGTGTTGGGGATGAGACCTCTTGTTCCAAGAAATATTTCAAACTCTAGTGATCATTCTTGATGCCGAAAGGATTCTCTAAGAGGGATGGACACCACTTTTGTATTGTTTGCAAAATAGTCATCATTTCCTTCTCATATGTAGAGGTCTATAAATTCTTTCTAGAAAGGGATTTTTCAGTGAATGCAATGGGATGTTCATCTTGAAAGAGGACAACCCCAAGTCCATTGTCCTAAGCATCAATCTCAAGAGTGAAGAGCTTGAAAAAATCAGGCATCTAAAGGGTGCATCGAAATGAAATATCCAAGGGAGTAGTTGAGACTATTGAAGGTTGCATCTGAATGAAATGGAGCTGAGCGATGATACCATGTGAATTCGTCTTAAGGAGATCTTCCATGCGATGGGAACTGATGATGCTGAGGGAACCTGGTTGTAAGCCATTGAATGTGTGTTTGTTCCCATTGAATGAAAATTGCATCCATAGTTCAGCAAAATCCCATAAGATGGGTCCAAGGGTGCGTAACCATTGAGTCCCAAAAATCATCTCACATCTTGCTAGAGGCATGGAAAACATGTTAGAGCGTAATTAATATTATCCAATAGAGATACACACATTGCGACACTTTCCTTTGTAAGGTAAGGTGCTCCCATTGGCAACCATGAATTTAAACATGGAGCAAGGATGGACAAAACTATCAGGTTGTTTGGCAATCTGAGGGTCAATGAAGTTATGGGTGCTACCAAAATCAATGAGTATCGTAAGAGGAATATTCTTGAAGAAACCCTTGACCGACATGGTTTGTGGGGTGGTGACCCTGGATAATGCATGGAGAGATATCTCTGGGTGTTCATCATGAGAATGAGGGTCAACAGGTGGCTATTGAATGTCAACCTAATCATCTAATGGATCCTGAGCAGCTTCACAAATTTCAAGTGTAGCCAGAGAAACCACAACCAAGAGATAGAGCATTTGTTTAGTACATTGATGTCCCCGGGTGAATTTCCCATCACAATTATAACAAAGTCCTTTTTCCCTACATGCCCACATCTCAGCTTCAGACAAATGCTTGATAGGAGTGGGTCCAGGAGTTGGAGGGATTGGATGTCTTTGGGAAACCATATTTCTGAATGGAACAAAAGTGGATTTGGGGCATTGCTGAGCCCTGCTCTTGTCCTCCACCAACTTAGCCAACCATAGGATTTCCATCATTGTGTTGGGACAGAACATGCTAACCTCAGATCAGATTGTATCCTTAAGACCATTAATAAAACAACACCTATATAATGCATCAGAAAATCCTTTTGTGTGCTTGACTAATTTCTCAAATTCTATTTGATACTCTTTCACAATGCCAGTCTGGCGAAGTTTGGTGAGTGCTCCTATGAATTCATCAAAACCACTAAGGCCAAATCAATGCAAAATGATTTGGCAAAAATCTGTCCGTTGGGGCTCTTCATGATCCTTAACTTTACCAACATAACCATTGAAGGGATTCACGTTCCAAATGAAATGATGCAAGTGGTACTTTTGTGACATCAAAAGTGTTATGCATATTAAAGTATTATTCTGCCTTGTGTATCCATCTAGTTGGATCATCACCATTGAAGCGAGGGAAATCAATCTTCAACCCACGAAAGTTGCTGGAAGAAGAGAACTCGGTGTCTGCAGAAGACTCAAGCTGTTGTCGGTTTCTCATGGCTGAATGCTGAAGATGGAGGTCAAGAAATCTTTGATCCAGATCTACGAGTTTTGTCTTGAGGGTGACAAGTTATTTTCCATTTGTCTATTTGCTCTTAGATGGGTGACAAGAACAATATTTTTTTTTGGGGAAATGGGTAGAAAAATAAAAACAGAGAGGGTTTTAGAAAATAAAAATTTTGAGTTGGAGTTGACTAGGTTTGGGACACTTTCTGAAGGACAAGGAACAAAAATGCGAAGTTCAAAAGTGGAGTGAAAGAATGGGAAAATTTTTCAGAGAGGGACAATGAAGCAAAATTCGGAGACGAATACTGTGGAAAAATTTGAAGGCGACTAGGTGAGAATTGAAAAAGTTATGACAAATGTGGAATTTTGAGCTTCGAGAAGTGGAATTTGGGATAGGGTCCTCATTGAATGAAATATGCAGAATGGAATGATGGGGGTGACTATGAATTTTCAATGGAAATGGAGCTAAATCAAGGAAGATATGGCTAAAAAAAAAAAAAAATTATACTCGAAGGTTTTTTTTTAAAGAAATGATATGTGGTGGGTATAAGAAAGTTGTGCTTTATCAACTTGAAATAGAGTACATGATCTATGACAATTCTGGAATTTTGTGCGTTATCAACTGTAAATGGATATGGACCCCAGGTACATTTGGCTTCCTAATAGTTCAAAGGTAGTCACTCAGCCACCAAGGCTATCTCAGGCTTGAGTATTGGGGCAGTACTCCTCACTTCATGGTGCAGGTAAAATTTCTAACTGCTTCGAAAGAAAGAAAACTCTTTGGTTTTCCTCACAGATGGGAATCTAGTCAATCTGGTGGGGGTCATTCCCCTTTTCGCTTGACAGGTCCTCTCGATGGCCAGCTACTTCGGGGTTCCTGTGGTACTCCTCATAATGAGATTTAGGGCTATGCCCAAGTACTTCCCAGAGTTAAGCAGATAGGGTTTATTCCCTTATTTGAATGAATAGTACCACTGCAAGAAGAAGAACTACTGCAATAATCATAGTGCTAGAAAAAATGTGGCAGAAATTCCATCCGATGCCCAAAAAAAACTCGTAATTAGAGTTAGGGTTTTAAGAAGAAATTTTAAAATTAGCATAACCTGATCTATATTTCTCAGAATCACTATTATAGCTTGTTTCTGGAACTAGAACAACCACTTTGCTTCTACCCACTCAATTGGAATAGAAATTTGGGCACCCGTTCAAAATATTTTCACTCTGAAATTTTCGCAGCCGTCACCAAAATTTTGAAAAATTGCTGATTTTAAATCCGCGATATCTCCACTTCTGGAACTCCAAACAAGATGGTTTTTTTTTAAACTACATATTTTTGCAAGAGGAATTCATACATGCGACCTGTTTGTTTCTTCTGATTCTGTGCAACAATTTTCAGAAATTGAGGTGAAAGTCACCGCCCAATTTTTCTCTCTTTCATTTTTTAGGAAAAAAAAATTCCCCACTTGTTCCAAGGAAATTGCTCTGAACCAGATGTGGAGAACCTCCTACAATAAACAATGAAAATGCACGATATAACAGAAATATTAGAGCACATAAGATATTTTATTGATCGCGGGCCACTTTGAGGGGACAACCTCATTTGAGTAAGCTCAATACAAAATAACTCTTCGATGATTTCATTGGCCTCAACACTTAGTTATCTACTAAGTCTAATCTAAACAACTATTACTCCCCATCAATGTTATTGATGAAATTTATCAGTAGGTGAAAGAAGGGTTGAAAAAACATAAAATTCCATAGAAATTTGATAAGTATAAGTTTAAAGAAAATGGGATACTCATGCACAGAGATATAGTTTATGTGCCTGATGTTGGAGATATAAGGAAGGTGGTTATGAAGGAAACACATGATGCCCCTTATGTCAGACATTCAAGTTATCAGAAAATAGTAGCAGCAGTAAGGAAACAATACTATTGGCCAGGGATGAAGAATGATGTTGCCAAATATATAGCTAGGTGAATGGAATGTCAAAAAGTTAAAGTTGAGCATCAACATCTAGCGGGGTTGTTGCAATGCTTTCCTATACCATAATGGAAATGGGATGTAGGGATGATGTATTTCATCACCAAGTTACCTAAGCTGATATTGCAAAATGATGCGATCATGGTTGTGGTAGATAAGTTGACTAAGGAAGCACACTTCATTCCAGTAAGGACAACTCACAAAGCAGCTAACATTGCAGATATTTACATGAAAGAAGTAGCTAGATTGCATGGTATTCCGAAGGCTATAGTATCAGATAGAGATTCAAAAATTACTTCTAAATTTTGGAAAGGAATGTTCGAAGGGTTTGGTACTAGTCTAAACATAAGTACATCATACCACCCTCAGACAGATGGACAAACATAAAAAGTTAACCAAGTAATTGAAGATATGTTAAGGATGTATGTGATGGATCAGCCATCTAAGTGGGAAGATTATTTACACTAGGTGGAATTTTCTTATAATAATGGATTTCATTCCTCTTTGAATATGATTCCTTTTGAGGCCATGTATGGAAGGAAGTGTAATAATCCCATTAGTTGGGATAACCCAACGGATAGAGTCATTGTTGGACCCGAATTATTAAAGGATATGGAGGATCAAATGGTTAAGATAAAGTAAGGTAGCTCAAGACATTCATAAAAGTTATTCAAATCAGAACAGGACCGCCAGACAGTTTCAAGTTGGGGATCATGTGTTTTTGAAAGTCAGACCCATGAATAGTTCCTTAAACTTTGGAAATTGCTCCAAGCTAGCTGCTGGATATTTTGGACCTTTCGAGGTCTTAGCTAAGATAGGACCTGTTTCTTATGAGTTGGCCCTACCCACTTGCATTAGAGTACATAATTTGTTTCATGTGTCTTTATTGAAAAAGTATATACCTGATACTAACCATGTAATTGATTGGAATGTGATCCAGGTAATTAGAGTGCTTTTATTTTCTTTATTGATATATATATATGAACATGGTACTAATCATGTGATTGAATGGATTATGATATAGGTGGAACCAAAAGGGGATTTTCCGATACAACCTATTGCCATTTTGGGAAGCAAGGTCAAGCTGCTTCGGAATCGAGAAATCAGGCAGGCAAAGGTCCAATGGACCCATTACAGTCCTGAGGATCCTACTTGGGAGCTGGAGGAAACCTTGAAGGAAGCAAACCCTCATCTATTTTGAAATTTTGTGGCATGTATGTAATATGGATCGAGGACGATGCATTGTTTAAGGGGGAGGGAGATGTAATACCCTAGTTGTTAAGCCCCTGAATTATGATCCTTCATGTGACTTATGTTCTCTTACATTATGGACTTATGATATTTTATATGATTATGGAATTTTGCTATCTTTCATGATGATTTTAATTAAGGACTTATTATTAATGTTTGATAACATGACCTTGTACTTTGGCGTTATTATTAATGTTAATGTTATTACTAGAATATTTGATATGTTTGAATGTTGTCAATGATTGAATAAATAAACAACTGGCTCAGTAAAGGAAACTAAAAGAGTACGGGGGACCATGAATTCCACAAAGTGCGGGGGAATGGGGACATCCCTAGCACCTTATAACTTATTGTTGACTTAAATTTGTCTATCCTAATTCATATTTTCACCTTGGTGAGATTAATAATGTTCGTCACCCAAACCTTGTACAACGAACCATATTCTCAATAATTATGGACTATGGAGATATTTTTGCATATTGTGCATACCTTAGTGGGCCCATATTGCATAGGGATCCCTCCTTGGGAAAATATTCCCTCACATTTATGTGTTTATGGTAATTTATGAGCCCTTTCCTACTTTTTAGGACTATATACTATTTTCTAGCTTTCACTCTTACACCATGAATTGATGATCCTATTTTTGTGCTTCCATGATATTTATGACCCCATTGGATGCCCTATATTCCCTATTTCAACCTCCTTTATGTTTTGTAACCCCCTTTGTGCATTAGTGTGCCTCCATGTGTTCTTCATGGCTCCACTCCTTAGTTTTGGGTACCTCCTCCTCATTGTGCTAATTTGGGAAAGGGAATCTTTTCACTAAGCCACCACTCCACTAATTCAAGTTAATTCTCCATGATGAAGTCTAAACCTTACTTATATCTAATTTGGGTTGATCCATTCGGGTTAGAATGGTCCTCCTTATGCTATAAATCCATATGCCATCTCCTTGTTGAAGTTAATCTTAAGCTTTAGACCATGTGATTTATGTTATCAACCCATGTTGGGAAGGTTAATATTATTGAGAGTGTGTTGAGACTTAGAGGGAGTCTATTTGTTCCCTTTAGTTCCATTATATCTCTCTACTAGTCCAGGTTCTCACATAGGAAGTGAGGAAATGGGAATGGCAAGCTAGGTCACATCCCATAGGCAGCGGAGACGGACAGGAAAGTAGTAGTGGGAAGCATTGTGTCTCTAGAAAGAGGTAGTTTCGAGAGTAGTGAGACTAAGAGAGAATCTACCCATGGATCCATGGTCTCATCTTGGGGGTGACTTGTTCAGGCAAGGAAGGCTTCACGGTGTCTACAGCTGGGAGAAAAGTTGTTTTGCTGCAGCCAGTTGCTTATATTTTGAGATAAGTATTTCTCTTATGTTGTGTTTTCATTACATTATTTTATTTGGTATATGTGCAATTATGGCTGATTGGTTGTTTGAGTGTTCATATATTCAATGTCAGGATCTACATGGAGGAAGGATGAATCTCATGGAATTTAGTTTCTATTCTTGTTACCTTCTTTCTACTCTTCTTCTTCATAACCAGAAATTGTAATTTTGGCTCTATTTTATTGAGAGCGGCGCAACCATATGACCTGGTTTGACCATCTATCCTCATTTCTTAGTTGTGAGACCTATTCCATTACGTCTAAAGCAGTGTTCCAAGGTATGTTTGTTTTGGTCCGATAGCTTTTCGATGTCGAGATGAACGCACTTGTCATTTTATTATAAATCATTTGGTTGCATAATTGTTCTTAGTTGCATATATGAGGATGAGATAGGTATTCTATATGTAAAAGTAATCGATGGCTGGAGGGTGGAAGCCATACGATCTGATTTTTATTAGTGAGAAATGACTGTAGGGGACAGTCATTGGGAGCTGATTTTGAGGACTGTAATTGTAGTTGATGTTCTTGTTTGCTATGGTTTCGGTGTCGCTGTAGATTGCAGACTATGTATTCTCCATGATATGTGGTTTTCCTTACTTTTTATGGTCACTAACAACACACACATAATAACACCGAAAAAGTAGATGAATTTTCAAATAATCAATGACATCAATACTTGGTTATTTATAAACTATGCTATCAAACAAACCCAAAATACATAAATTAGTTATTCACAAATAATATGATGTTTAGCATGTATTGTTGATGTTCTTGTTTCAATTATGACCTTTAGCTTTCAATTTGGAAATTATTAATCAAGTGTCACAATTAATTATTTAATTAAGTGGTGTAATTAAATAATTAAGTGTCGCAAACTTTAGTTATAATTGAATCTGTAGAATTTAATTTATTTGGGTGAATGGTGAGTCAGATCAATAGTAATTATCTATATCCATTGTTCTTAAACCTTAGTTAGTCTTAATTTAGCACCTTTGGGCTTATCTCAAGGTTTGGGGACATTACAAGTGGTATTAGAGCTTAAGGTTTCAACACTGTGGTTGTTGGGCTTTCTGTGAAGTTTCAAGTCACCTTGTAAGCATGCGCTTGTATTAGAAAGCTTGGATGCATGCACCTTAATATAATTTCACATGTGAGTTAGTTAATTAAACTATTAGATTGGGATGGGTATGGACCTGCAGATCATCGAGTAAGGAGAAATCTTGGAAGTATTTCTACCATCTCCCTTGTTCAAATAAGTAGATTGTAACTTAGAAATGTTGGCTAGTTACTTTATAAACAAGAAGAAAAGTGTTTTTTTTAATGATGATGAACTTATACGAATGTGTAGTCTACTAACAGAATGTTATTAATAAACACATTGCAATTCCTAGTGATTGATTGAGCAAGCGGTGTGACTATTACAATTGATATTTTAATCAAACTTGTGAAGACTAAGTATTCAAAAAGTAAAAGTTCAACAGTAGGAAGTCATAGTTTGGGGATGGATATTGAGGAAGGACGGAGACCATATAGTCCCGAAAAGGAGTTTGTTGAGGGAAGAAGTTTAACCAGATATAAGATGAGAAGTGAACCGCTAAGCTTGGAGGATTCAGTGAGGATGTGTAGAGAGGATAATGAAAGACTATTCATATCCAAGAGCAAATTATGAATGATTTAAAATCATTAAATACCATCCAAAGATTCACCGAAAAGAGTCATAAAAGAGGTTATGTGAGGTCTAGATCATCTTCAAGGATACCTTATCAATCAAAGAGAAAGAAGGGGTATGTATCAAGCAGTACAGAGAGGAGTCCTGAAAGATCTCTAGTGAGATACAAGAAGAGGAGGTTTACTCGGGATGACATAGTAAGAGATTTGAGAAGAATCAAGCCCCCAACTTTTGATGGAGAAGTAAAGCAAGGAGAAGATGTTGAAGCATGGTTGATAGGACTTAAGAAATTCTTCCAGTTGCATTAGTATACACCTATTATGGAGGCAAGAATAGCCATATACCATCTGTAAGGTAAAGCAACTATCTGGTGGGATCAACTAGTTAAGTTGAAAGACATTGATGAAGACAAAATATCTTGGAGGAAGTTTAAGAAATACTTTCAGAAAGAATACCTCTCTGAGCACTACTATGACAAGAAGATGGAGGAATTCTTTGAGCTCAAGTTGGGAAGCATGACTATGGAGGGGTATGAGAAAATTTTCCAAAACTTTTGAACTATGTGGACTTCATCAAAGATGAGAGGGTAAATATTCAAAGGTTCCTAAGTGGCCTTCCTAAATCTTATAGAGATAAAATCCAGTATGTTAGACCAAGAACCTTAAGAATGCCATCTGGAAGGAAACACACTTATATGAACAAAATAAGAGCAAGGCCCCATATCAGAAGAATTGGAAGGATGTGAAAAATAACAAGCAGGAGTAGAGAAAGAAAGGTTTCCAACCTTCAAAGTTTAGAAACAATAATTTTTACGAACATCGACAGTCAAAGGAAGATACTCCAAGGAAAATACCACCTGTGCAATGTTGGATATGCAATAAAATTCACTTTTCCAGCGAGTGCCCGCGTAAGAAAAATAACCTTCACAACATTCAAGAGGCTTCAAATGTTGGAGATATAGGTGGAAGTGTTTAAAGGATCTATGCAGCCCTAGATGGGAGGTGAGCTTACCACTAATCCGGAATGATTGAAGTAGCAGGTAATATTGCTAATAAAGCCATAACTATTTTGATTGATTCGGGAGATAGTAATGGTTACAATTCACTTAATCTTGTTGAGAAATGCCATTTAAAGAAAAGTAAACTTGAAACAACAAGTCTAGTACATCTAGCTATAGGACCTAAGAGGAAAATTACTGAATTTGTAAAAGTGTGTTCTTTAGAAATGAATGGAATTAAAACCTTTGAATACTTAAAAATCATACCCTTGGGGTCATATGATGTATTGATTGGTATGGATTGGTTGGATGCACACCATGCAGTTTTGTATTTCCATAATAAAACTTATACTTGTTTGGATGAAGATGGGAACCAAATGACAATAAAAGGAATACCTAGAACCATATCCCTGAGGCAGATCACACCTCTACAATTGAAGAAATTTCTTAGAAAGGGATGCCAATTATATGCAATTCATGTGGAAGAATCAAAAGAAGGAAAATATCCAGAGTTGTAGGATTATCCAATACTACAAAATTTTGCAGATATATTTCAAGAACTGCTGGGAATACCTCCAAAGAGGGACATTGATTTTTCTATCGACTTGGTGCCGGGAACAATACCTTCATCTAAAGCACCTTATAGAATGAGTACTCTGGAGTTAAAGGAATTAAAAATGCAATTAGAAGAGCTTAAGAAAGGTTACATAAGACCCAGTGTTTCACCTTGGGGAGATCCTGTGTTATTTGTGAAGAATAAAGATGGAACTCTAAGACTTTGCATAGATTATAGACAATTGAACAAAGAAACGGTTAAAAACAAGTACCCCTTACCAAGAATCGATGACTTGTTTGATCAATTGAGAGGAGCCAAGGTATTTTCAAAAATAGATTTGAGATTGAGATACCATCAAATTAGAATTAAGAATGAGGATATCAGTAAGGAAACATTCAGAACAAGGTTTGGACACTATGAGTTCACAATAGTACCCTTTGGTTTAACAAATGCACCTGCAGTATTCATGTGTTTAATGAATGGAGTCTTCAGAAAGTACTTAGATAAGTTTGTGATTGTTATCTTGGATGACATCCTTATCTATTCCAAGAAAAAGGAAGAGCATGAAGAACATCCAAGACTAGTAATGCAAGTGCTTAGAGAGCATGATTTGTATGCCAAATTAAGCAAGTGTTCATTTTATCAAGGAAGAATCCACTACCTAGGGAATATCATATCTAAAGAAGGTGTTACAGTAGATCCTAAGAACATAAGAGCCATTATGGATTGGTCAACACCTAAGAATGTATTAGAAGTCAGATCCTTCATGGGGTTAGCTGGATACTACCGAAGGTTCATCGAAGGATTCTCGAAGTTGGCCCATCCTATCACACATTTGCAAAAGAAAAGTGTGAAATTTGATTGGACGTCTAAGTGCGAAGTGCGTCTGTTTGATCATCCTAATTTGAATGCAAGACAAAGGAGGTGGATGGAGTTATTATGTGAATATGAATTTGGCATCAAGCATATAAAAGGTAAGGAAAATAAAGTAGCCAATGCACTTAGTAGGAAGATGCATGTGATGCGTGTAGCAGCTATCAGCAATAGCACATCAGATTCGAAGGATAATATCATTAAAGCCAATGTTACTGATGAAATTTATCAGTAAGTGAAAGAAGGGTTGAAAAAACATAAAATTCCATAGAAATTTGATAAGTATAAGTTTAAATAAAATGGGATACTCATGCACAGGGATATAGTTTATGTGCCTAATGTTGGAGATATAAGGAAGGTGGTTATGAAGGAAACACATGATGCCCCTTATCTCGGACATTCAAGTTGTCAAAAAATAGTAGCAGCAGTAAGGAAACAATACTATTGGCCAGGGATGAAGCATGATGTTGCCAAATATATAGCTAGGTGCATGGAATGTCAAAAAGTGAAAGTTGAGCATCGACATTCAGCGGGGTCGTTGCAACCCTTGCCTATACCAGAATGGAAATGGGATGTAGTGATGATGGATTTCATCACCAACTTACCTAAGACGAGATTGCAAAATGATGTGATCATGGTTGTGGTATATAAGTTGACTAAGGCATCACACTTCATTCCAGTAAAGACAACTCACAAAGCAGCTAACATTGGAAATATTTACATGAAAGAAGTAGCCATATTGCATGGTATTCCAAAGGCTATAGTATCTGACAGAGATTCAAAATTTACTTCTAACTTTTGGAAAGGAATGTTTGAAGGGTTTGGTACAAGTCTAAACATGAGTACAACATACCACCCTCGGACAGATGGACAAACATAAAGAGTGTTGAAATATTGTAACTTCGAAGAATATTCTATATGTATCTTTTGTTGTCCCCGATGGTCCTATCGGGAGAACCACTTGTATTATATTGTACCCCGATGCTTCTAATAGGAAGAACTAATAAGAGTCATGAGGTTGTCCCCTCTAATTGTAAAGGTGGGTCATTAGCACCCCAGTGTGGTTACTTGAGCCTACATGTGTAACTCGAGCCTACATGATTAACTCGAGCCTACATGTCAGATGAGTTAATTGAAGTGAATGGATGAATATAAATAGAGGTGTAGCTCTCCTCATTTGAACACACACTCACTTGTGTAGCACATCAGTGGAGAAGAGAAGTAGCTGGAGAAGGAGGAGGATCAGGCTTTGATATCCTTGCTGGTTTTATCTTTTATCTTTTATCTTTTTGGGGCATCTATATTGAGGAAGCTTTTGCTGGGTTTTTTCCCTTTAGGGTTTTCCCAGGATAAATATTTGTGTTCCTTTTGTATGTTTGTGCTTGTCTATCTTTCAGTGATCCTGTTTATATGCTTTTGTCATGAAAATGAAATGAAGTAATGATGTCTTAGCTAAGCATATGAAAATTTAACATGGTATTAGAGCCACCCTGAAAGAAGACATTGTGCAGCTAAAGAATCTAGGGCTTATTATTTTTTCGGTCTCTATCCATGATCGATCAACAAAAGAAGTCTAGATTGACTCTCCATTGAAGGGCGCATCTTTCTGTCGAAGCGGAATTCGATTATGAGCATTTTCAGTTTTGGTGCGGAAAATTAGGGCTTTCAACAAAAGAAGAATTTTTGAGTGAGCCCAGCACAGGATTTTTCTCCTGATAAAAATCGAAGTTTAGAGACCTGGATCAAGAAATTTGGTTGGGTGAAACTCCGGGAAATTCAAACCCTAGTTTGACCCCGATCTGGAAAAACCCTAAATACTAAAACTGCTAAGTTTTGGTACATTTGCTATATCATAATCTTGGAGATGGCTTAGGAGTTGAAAATTGCAGAGGGTGCATATAAAATCTGTATTTACACTGTGTCCAAAATGCATCCCTAGATTAAATATATTCGGGGAGATATGACTCCTCCAAGTTAGGGTTCCATCCTCTTCCAGAATTCATCCCTAAACAGGACACCTGGGGAAAATTGTTGTAGAGTGGGATAAAGAGGTCTAAATGGAATTCCTAAAGATGTTATATAAAGAGAACAGATTTTACTTTCTGTGGTCCGAATTTCAGAACGTGAAAATAAAACAGTGACACATGGAATTCTGTACAACTTCATTGTTCTGAGCAGTCATGTAATATGTCACCTTGGGAAAATGATCATAAATCCCAATTGGTGAAACCAATTCTGATGAAAACTATTGTGTTGGATCAGGGACATGCGAGGTTACTGTAGTGAGAAATTTTAGACATAGAGGAGCATCAATTTTAGAGATATCACAGAAACAGTAACAGGAATTTCTACAGAAGAAATTGGAAAACTAGGGCTTTCTGTTCCGGGAGCTTCCCTCCACTGTTTTCAGAAAAGGAGCACATTGTACAGCTCCATTTGAAGAGATATATATTTCTATCCAATCAGATCTGAAAGATTCCAAGTTTTTAAAATTAGGGTTTCTCTGACAAACCCTTGATCAGCCAGCTCCGGAAGCAGGACAGACACCTCAAATCGGTAAGATCTAATCTTTTGCTATTTGCATTTGAGGTTCTCATTTCAAAATGATCTATCACATCAGCTTGATGATAAGCTTGGTGAACTTGAAAACTTCCAAGCATGGAAGTATTTGATCTCTCTGAAGAAAATGAATTGGACACCTACATGAGTAGAGAGGTTCCAGTTCTAGAGGGAGATGAGCCTCAAAGACTTACACAAGAAGAACTTGATCAAGGCCAAGAAGATCATTGTTGATTCAATCATGGATCAACTTATACCACAAGTGTCTTCCCTAAAGACACTGAAGATTTTTGATTCCTTGATCAAGCTATTTGAAGATAAGAACTTAAATCAGAAGATGGCTTTGAGAAAACAGTTGAAGAATGTGAAGATCCAGAATGCAGAACAACTTGAAGCGGTAGAAGAAGAAGTATGCAGAAGTGGTGATAGCCACCTTGAATGGCCTCCCAGGATCATGGGATTCATTCATGTGAAGAATGTATTCCAGAATTAAGTGATTACTTTCAGCTCGACTAATAAGAAGAGAAGACAAATATGGGAGTAATTAAAGATCAAGCTCTCACCATTCAAAGAAGATCCCTCAAGCGATGAGGAATATGAAAAACTCAATTCTTGAAGAACCTCTTATTCATCTTATCATTTGGATAAGAAATGATGATTTCATGAATGAAGAAGGTGATAAAGCAGAATGATCAAGATGGAGTCTACCCACGAAACAAATAAAAGATAAGTATTCAATTGCCATTTCATGATATTGTTTTGTTATTCATTTGATTGTATTCAGTTGATGTGTTATGCATGATAGGTTGTTTACATTAATACTACTAATATGCATGTGATGGGTAAGTAGCTCATGGCACTATACAACTCTCCAGTGCTACTTATCAAACCTCGTTGCTGACATATTGGATTAGTGCACAATCTCAATGATGTCATGGTAGAGATAGAAGGCATCTAGAAAGTTTCTGTGAAATATGGATGAATGTTGTATTGGCTAAATAGTTGCATGATGCATAAGAATTTGTCATTATGCATATGTTTTATGAAATATTTCTAACCATGCAATTGGTGCATTTTAATTGTATGAAAGGTCCTATACAACCTCCTACAAGAAAAGAAGGACGAGACTTGTTCCGAAGAACAAGTGATGACAATTCAATAAACATGAATCTGAAGCTCCCAGGGTCAGAGACACCATGACAGAAGAAAGAGATTCAGAGAGCTGTAGATCCACCTCAAAGGATGAAGACCACCATGGGTATGAGAGATAACTCAATATGAAGAAATGAATGCTATAAAAGAAACTATGATCAAAGAATAACAGTTGATCATGCGGAATGATGTATACGATATGATTTCGAGACATAAAGGGAAGTACATAGTATCCTCCATATGGATCTACAAGAACAAGTGTACAAAGAAAGGTTCTTGATTTGCCTCAGAAAGAATAGACTATGACATGACATACTCTATTGACCAGTATATATCAAGCATAGAACCACCTGTACAGAATGAAGAAGGAAGATAATACTCCACTTCAGGGGGAGTGACTACAGAAGATATCTGAGTTCGACACGGTATGACATGATGGAAAGATTCTTGATGGATCAAGACTTTACCAAGAGTAAAGTGGATTCCAACCTTCAAAGTTGAATGCAGAAGACTAGGAAATATTGATGATCTGACAAGATGAACTCATGGAAGATGTTATGATGAAAGAATACTAGAATGATGTATGGGATATAGTTCCCAAGGAAAAAGTATTGTATCCTCCAAATGGATATACAAAATAGAGCATGTAGCTGACAGAAGTATCAAGAAGTATAAAGCAAGATTTGTGGCCAGAGGTTTCTTTCAGAAAAAGGGAATTAATTCTGAAGAGACACTTACTCCAGGAAGTAAGGTACACTTTCTTCAGAACTATCATGGTAGTTTCTTCCATGGTGAAGTAAATACAAGCCTTCCTTAATGGTATGATTGAGAAAGAGTTTTACATCGAATAGTCACGAGGATTTGAAGTTGAAGCCAGATGGAATCACGTATGCAAGTTGAAGAAGGCCCTCTATGGCCTGAAGCAAGCTCCCAGAGCTTGGTATGAAAGAATAGATAGTTTCTTGTCGAGCATGGGATTTACCAAGAATAAAGCTGATCCTAACCTTTATCTCAAGGTTGTAGAAGATGAACTTGTCATCCTATTATTATATGTGGATGACTTATCCTTGACAGGAAATGAGAAACAGATCATGGAAAGCAAGAAGAAACTAGCAGAAGAATTTGAGATGAAAGACCTTGGGTTAATGCATTATTTCCTAGGTCTTAAAGTATGGAAAAGTTCAGAAGAAATCTTTCTCAACCAGGGAAAGTATGCGATAGAGATATTGAAGAGATTCAATATGTTGGAATGCAAAGTCATGACCACACCCATGGACTCCAACCTGAAGCTGTTAGTTGATGACTCATCAGAGTTAGTGGATATGACTCATTATAGACACATCATTGGGTCATTGATGTACTTAACAAATACCAGAGCAGACATTTGTTTTGCTGTGAACACCTTTAGTCAATACCTTGTTCAACCAAGACGGGTTCACCTAGTAACTGCAAAGCATGTGATGAGATATCTGAAAGGGACTATAGACTATAATGGTAGCCATGAGTATAGATTGTATGGCTACATGGATGCAGATTGGGTCAGAAGTATCTCAGATAGGAAAAGCACATTAGGTAGATGCTTTTGTTTGGGGTTTGCTATGATTTCATGGTTTAGCAGGAAACAGTCCAGTCTTTCTCGTAGCATGGCTAAAGGAGAATACATAGCAGATTGCTCTACTAAGTTGTGAAGCCATATGGCTTCGGAAGCTGATATTAGCTCTCTTTGAACTAAAGATGGATACTACATTGATTCTATGTGATAACGAGAGTTGTGATAATAGAGAACCCTATGTTCCATCGTAACACAGAAATCCGGTATTCCTACATTCAAGATAAAGATGCAGATGATGATGTTTCAGTATTTACATACTGTAGATACAGATGATGGTGATTCAGTATTTCTATACTGAATATAGAGATGATGATGATTTCAGTATTCCCATACTGAAGATATAGATGATGTTTCAATATTTACATACTGTAGATGCAGATGATGGTGACCTGATGATGCTTTCAGTACTCACATACTGGAGATACAGATGGTGATAGTTCAGTATTCACATACTGAAGATGTAGATGAAGATGGTTTAGATGATGATGTGCTGACAAAGCCTCTGTCTCGAGTAAAGTTCGAACACTTTCGAGACAAGATTGGTGTGGTTCAGAAAGACCTTCCTCGAAAGGGGGAGTAGTGATGTTGCAGTGGGATTGTATCATCCCTGGGCATCTTCCCTAAAGTGATCTGGTGGCCTCTTCCCTCGAGAATGAAGAGGGATTGTATCATCCTGGGACATCTGTCCAAAATAGATCCGGTGACTTCGGTCTTCGTGAATGTGGTGGGATTGCATCATCCTTGAACTTCGTATCCAGAGGTATCAGCCCCCATGAATGTGGTAGGATTGCATCATCCCTGAACTTCGGTTCAAAATGTATCCGGAGATCTCGGCCCTCGTGAAAGTGGTGGGTTGCATCATCCGTAAACCTCGGTTCAAAATGTATTTGGAGGTCTCGGCCCCCATGAAAGTGGTGGATTGCATCATCCCTGAACCTCGGTTCAAAATGTATCTGGAGGTCTTAGCCCCCGTGAAAGTGGTAGGATTGCATCGTCCTTGAACCTCGATTCAAAATGTATCCGACGATCTCGATCCCCGTGAATGTGGTAGGATTGTATCATCCTTGAACTTCGGTTCATAACGGATCCGGTGACTTCGGTACTCGAGAACGTGTGTTGATCCCATAATTCCTAGAGGAAGGATTGTCTGAGTTCCACATATGTGTTGATCCCGTAATTCCTAGAGGAAGTATTGTCTGAGTTCCACATATGTGTTGATCCCGTAATTCCGAAAGGAAGGATCATTAGTAACTCCGTAAAGACCTAAATCCCATAATTCCGAAAGGAAGGATCATTGACTTGATCCCATAATTAAAATAGGAAGGATTGTCTGAGTTCCACAGATTTGTTGATCCCGTAATTCCAATCGGAAGGATTGTCTGAGTTCCACAAATGTGTTGATCTCGTAATTCCGAAAGGAAGGATCGTTAGTAACTCCGTAAAGACCTAAATCCCGTAATTCCGAAAGGAAGGATCATTAGTAACTCCGTAAAGACCTAAATCCCGTAATTCCAAAAGGAAGGATCATTGCTAGCTCCGTAAAGACTTGATCCCGTAATTCCAATAGGAAGGATTGTTTGAGTTCCACAACTGTGTTGATCCCGTAATTCCAAAAGGAAGGATTGTTAGTAACTCCGTAAAGACCTAAATCCTGTAATTCCAATAGGAAGGATTGTCTGAGTTCCACAGATGTGTTGATCCCGTAATTTTGAAAGGAAGGATCGTTAGTAACTCTATAAAGACCTAAATCCCGTGATTCTAACAGGAAGGATCGTCTGAGTACCACAGACATGTTGATCTCGTAATTTCAAAAGGAAGGATCATGTTGATGTTTTGATGATGATGATGTTGATGTTTTGATAATGTTGATGTTTTGACAATAATGATGTTTTGATGATGATGATGTTTCTGATCAAAAGATCAGAGTATGATGATGATGTTGTTGCTGATTGAGAGGTCAGAGTGCCGAAGAAGATGTTGCTGATTGAAAGGTCAAAGTGTTGAAGATGATGTTGCTGATCGAAAGGTCAAAGTGCTGAAGATGATGTTGCTGATCGAAAGGTCAAAGTGTTGAAGATGATGTTGCTAATCGAAAGGACAAAGTGCTGAAGATGATGTTGCTGATCAAAAGGTCAAAGTGCTGAAGATGATGCTGATCGAAAGGTCAAAGTGCTGAAGATGATGTTGCTGATCGAAAGGTCAAAGTGCTGAAGATGTTGCTGATCGAAGCAGTCAAAGTATTAATGATAATGACGAATGAAGATTGAAGATGAAGACTACATAATGTTGAAAATATTCCAATGATTTATAGATGTGTTACCCTGATGATGCTGATGATGTCCTCTATCTCTCTCCTACTATTGTTGTTGTTGATGTTGTTGTAGAATACCCTTCTCGTTAAGGGGGAGTGTTGAAATATTGTAACTTCGAAGAATATTCTATATGTATCTTTTGTGGTCCCCGATGGTCCTATTGAGAGAACCACTTGTATTATCTTGTACCCCGATGTTTCTAATCGGAAGAACTAATAAGAGTCATGAGGTTATCCCCTCTAATTGTAAAGGTGGGTCATTAGCACCCCAATGCGGTTACTTGAACCTACATGTGTAACTTGAGCCTACATTTCGGATGAGTTAATTGAAGTGAACAGATGAATATAAATAGAGGTGTAGCTCTCCTCATTTGAACACACACTCACTTGTGTAGCACATTAGTGGAGAAGAGAAGTAGCTGGAGAAGGAGGAGGATCAGGCTTTGATCTCCTTGCTGGTTTTATCTTTTATCTTTTATCTTTTGGGGGCATCTATATTGAGGAAGCTTTTTCTGGGTTTTTTTCCTTTAGGGTTTTTCCAGGATAAATCTTTGTGTTCCTTTTGTATGGTTGTGCTTTTCTATCTTTCAGTGATCCTGTTTATATGCTTTTGTTATGAAAACGAAATGAAGTACTACTGTCTTAGCTAAGCATATGAAAATTTAACAAAGAGTTAACCAACTAACTGAAGATATGTTAAGGATGTATGTGATGGATCAACCATCTAAGTGGGAATATTATTTACACTTGGTGGAATTTGCTTATAATAATGGATATTATTCCTCTTTGAAGATGAGTCCTTTCGAGGCCATGTATGGAAGGAAGTGTAATACTCCCGTCTATTGGGATAACCCAATGGATAGAGTCATTGTTGGACCCAAATTATTAAAGGGTATGGATGATCAAATGGTTAAGATAAATCAGAATCTAAAGGTAGCTCAAGACAGGCAAAAAATTTATGCAGATCATAATAGGACCGCCAGATAGTTTCAAGTTTGGGATCATGTGTTTTTGAAAGTTAGACCCAAGAAGAGTTCCTTAAACTTGGGAAATTGCTCCAAGCTAGCTGCCAGATATTGTGGACCTTTCGAGGTCTTAGCTAAAATAAGACCTGTTGTTTATGAGTTGGCCCTACCTGCTTGCATTAGAGTACATAACGTGTTTCATGTATCTTTATTGAAAAAGTATATACCTGATACTAACCATGTAATTTATTGGAATGTGATCCAGGTAATTAGAGTGCTTTTATTTTCTTTATTGATATATGTGTGTGTGTGTGTGAACATGGTACTAATCATGTGATTGAATGGATTATGATCTAGGTGGAACCGGAAGGGGATTTTTCAGTACAACTTGTTGCCATTTTTGGGAGCGAGGCCAAGCTGCTTCAGAATCGAGAAATCAGGCAGGTAAAGATCCAATGGACCCATTATAGTCCTCAGGATGCCACTTGCGAGCTAGAGGATACCATGAGGGAAGCATATCCTCATGTATTTTGAAATTTTGCGGCATGTATGTAATATGCATCGAGGACAATGCACTGTTTAAGGGGGAGAGAGATTTAATACCCTAGTTGTTAAGCCCCAGACTTATATTCCTTCATGTGACTTATGTCCTCTTGCATTATGGACTTATGATATTTTATATGATTGTGGAATTTTTATCCCTTTCATGATGATTTTAATTAAGGACTTATTATTAATGTTTGATAACATGACCTTGTACTTTGGCATTATTATTAATGTTAATGTTATTACTACAATCTTTGTTATGTTTGAATGTTGTTAATGATTGATTAAATAAACCATTGGCTCAACAAAGGAAATTAAGAGAGTATGGGGGACCATGGATTCAACAAAGTGAGGGGGAATGGGGACATCCCTAACACCTTATAAATTATTGTTCACTTAACTTTGTCCATCCTAGTTCATATTTGCACCTTGGTGATATTAATAATGTTTGTCACCCAAACCTTGTACAACGAACCCTATTCTCAAAATTTATGGACTATGGAGATATTTTTTCATATTTTGCACACCTTAGTGGGCCCATATTGCATAGGGATCCCTACTTGGGAAAATATTCCCTCACATTTATGTGTTTATGGTAATTTATGAGCCCCTTCCTAGTTTTTAGGATTGTAAGCTATTTTCTAGCTTCCACTCTTACACCATGCATTGATGATCCCTTTTTTGTGCTTCCATGATATTTATGACCCCATTGGATGCCCTCTCTCACCTATTTCGACCTCATTTATGTTTTTTAACCCCCTTTGTGCATTAGTGTGCCTCCGTGTGCTCTTCATGGCTCCACTCCTTAGTTTTGGGTAACTCCTCCTCATGGTGCTAATTCGGGAAAGGGAATCTTTTCACTAAGCCACCACTCCACTAATTAAAGTTAATTATCCATGATGAAGTTTAAAACTTACTTATCTCTAATTTGGATTGATCCATTTGGGTTAGAATGGTCCTCCTTATTCTATAAATACATATGCCATCTCCTTGTTGAAGTTAATCTTGAGCTTTAGACCATGTGATATATGCTATAAACCCATCTTGGGAAGGTTAATATTATTGAGAGTGTGTTGAGACTTATAGGAAGTCTATTTGTTCCCTCTGCTTCCATTACATCACTCTTCTAGTCCAATTTCTTACATAGGATTCTAGGAAATGGGAATGGTGAGCTAGGTCACATTCCATAGGCAGTGGAGACAGACAAGGAATTAGTAGTGGGAAGCATTGTGTCTCTCGAAAGAGGTAGTTTCAAGAGTAGTAAGATTAAGAGACAATATACCCATGGATCCATGGTCTCAACTCGGGGGTGACCTATTCATGTGAGCAAGGCTTGACAGTGTCTACGGCTGGGAGGAAAGTTGTCCTGCTGCAGCCAGTTGCTTATATTTTGAGATAAGTATTTCTCTTATGTTGTGTTTTCATTACATTATTTTATTTGGGATATGTGCAATGATGTCTAATTGGTTGTTTGAGTGCTCATGTATTGAATGCCAATATCTACATGGAGGAAGGATGAATCTCATGGAATTTAGTTTCTATTCTTGTTACCTTCTTTCTATTCTTCATCTTCATAACCAGAAATTGTAATGTATGCTCTATTTTATTGAGAGGGGCGCAACCATATGGTCTGTTTATACCATCTATGCTCATTTATGGGTTTTGAGACCTGTTCCATTGCATCCAGATCAGTGTTTCCAATAAACAACACCTTTTGTTTCATTGAAAAAGCTTTTCGGATGACCAAGATACGTTTTTTTTAGTCCAATAACTTTCCGGTGCCGATATGAACACACCTTTCATTTTATTGTAAATCATTTGGTTCCATAATTGTTCTTAGTTGTAGATATGAGGATAAGAGAGGTATTCTATATGTAAAAGTAATCGATTTCTGGAGGGTGGAAGCCATACGATCTGATTTTTATTAGTGAGAGATGACTGTAGGGGATAGTTGTCGGGAGCCGATTTTGAGGGATTTAGTTGCAGTCGGTGTTCTTGTTTGCTATGGTTTCAGTGTGGCTGTAGATTGCAGCTTATGTATGCTCCATGATATGTGGTTTTCCTTACTTTTAATGGTCACTAACAGCACACATAAAATAACACCGAAAAAGTAGATTAATTTTTAAATAATCAATGACATCAATAATTGGTTATTTATAAACTATGTTATCAAACAAACCCAAAATACATAAATTACTTATTCACAACGATTATGATGTTTAGCATGTATTGTTGATGTTCTTGTTTCAATTATGACCTTTAGCTTTCACTTTGGAAAATATTAATTGAGTGTCACAATTAATTATTTAATTAAGTGGCGTAATTAAATAATTAAGTGTCGCAAACTTTAGCTATAAATGAATCTGTAGAATTTAAATTATTTTGGGTGAATGTTTAGTCAGTCTTAATTTAGCACCTTTGAGCTTATCTCAAGGTTTGGGGTCATTACAAGTGGTATCAGAGCTTAAAGTTTGAACACTGTGGCGGTTGGGTCATCTGCGAAGTTTCAAGTCACCTTGTAAGCATGCATTTGCATTCGATAGCTTGGATGCATGCACCTTAATATAATTTCACATGTGAGTTAGTTAATTAAACTATTAGATTGGGATGGGTATGGACTTGAAGATCATCCAATAAGGAGAAATCTTGAAAGGATTTCTACCCCACCCCTTGTCCAACTAAGTAGATTGTAACTTAGAAATGCTGGCTAGTTACTTTATAAACAAGAAGAAAAGTGTTTTTTTTAATGATAATGAAATTATATGAATGTGTAGTCTACTAACATAATGTTATTAATGAATACATTGCAGTTCCCAGTAATTTATTGAGCAAGAAATGTGACTACTACAACTGATATTTTAATCAAACCTGTGAAGAGTAAGTATTCAACAAGTAAAAGTTCAACAGTAGGAAGTCATATTTTGGGGATGGGTATTTGTTATAGCGGATTTCACCACTCTAGGTGAATCACACTTTGTATGGCCTTCCCCTATCCCGCTGCAGACTCTTTAGACCCCATGGACCATCTTTTATCCTTTGATGTTTCCTTGATCATCCCTAAAACTATATAAAAAATGATATACACGGATTTTTACCCGATAACCGCGTACATACGCGGGTTTGACCCCTATAACCACGTACATTGGGATGTGTGCATAGTCCAAATAATTTTGGAGTTTTCCTTGACATGGATCCAACTCATTCGACTCCTGGCCTTCCATATGCCTTGAGATCGCTCGGATTCAACCCTTCATTATCCCTTGTGAAGCTATATAAGGAACCCCTTGGTACATTGAAGGCATATAGAGAGATTGAGAGCAAAGAAATTATAGTCCATTGTTGCCAGAATTTATACTTGAGTCTGCATCCCTTTGTCCCTTTGAGCACTTTTTGTGTTCTTCCTAAGCTTGCCTTTTTCTAGTAAGCTTGCTATCGAGAGATGGAGGATTGAGGTGGTGGAGGCCCAAGTGGGGGATTCAGTTTCTCCGGTTCGCAGACGTGCCTTTAGAGGTTGTATCTATCTTGTAATCTCTGATTTATATTAATAGAAATATCTTTTCCTGTCCAATGATGTGTATTTGATTGAATGTTGTATCCATTGGAATATGTCAAATGCTTTTACATTATTGATGATATATGCTAGAATAGATATAACACCATGATATATAGTATGCTTGTATTGTTTACTTGTTGTTGAGGAAGTATTATATCAATTCAAGCTAAAGATTGGAAAGCTCAACAGGGATCTACTTCAACCGTCCAGAATAAGGTACGAGGTCTGATCCTTTAGTGTTAGAAATTTTATTTCTATTGCATATTGGGAAAGATTGATTTCTGGAGTCAAAGCTGTCTATTGTGGTACCCTCAGCCATAGGAATTTCTCTTCGTAACAGAATTGATGACTCCACTGGGGAGTTCCTAGTTGTTTTCCTTTGGGGGTGATTTTCTCGGCATTCAATGTATTTGAATTGCTCTTTCTCTCTTGTTTCTGTGTCGGGTCTAGGGGCATGTATGCCTGGTAGAGTCTGATTGGAGTGAAGTTTGTCTCAGCATGACTGTTTGCCTTGTTTTATGCACCTTTTCTTCCTATACATGGGTTTTTGACTTACAGTCACGTATACACGCGGTTTCCTCTGTGATTTCCGCGTATACACGTGGGTTTACTGCAAACAATCGCGTATACCCTGGATTTTTCCTTTTTGTAGAAGATAATTGGTTGATGGGTGAATGTTGTTAGTTGCTGAGTCTCCTTTGGCACTGCCTGAGTCTATTTTCACCTCTGTTTCTGACTGGAAACATTTTTTTTAGCCTAAATTTTTTTTTTAGGAAAGTTCTTGTCATGGCATTTTCAATTTTTTGTTTGAGATTAGTGCATTATAGTTCTTTTACCTTAGTGCTTTGCTTGGATGCTGTTTATGTGTGCTTGTAGAGTCTGAGGGTGGTAGAATCATTCTTTTGCTTTTTGCATCTCTTATATTTTCAAAAAATCCAAAAACATTTGCTTATCATCATGCATTGCATTTTGCACTTTGCATTGTACTTGCACTAGATCTAGCTTTGCTTTGGAGTACTAGTTAGGACTTCATATAGGAAAATTTGCATTTGTCATTTGAAGAAGAATTGTGCATTTCACGTAGTAGCATACCTTGTTTACATGGACACAATGCATTTGCATTGATTGTTACGGTGTGCATTTTACTTCATGTTGCGTCATAACACCACTAGTTGCACGACCATATCCTATTTTTGAGTAAAAAAGCCAACTAAAATCAACGCTAATTAAAATGAATTACACTCTTTTCTTTTCTAGGGTGCACCAACAAGTTTAGGTTTTAGGATCTTGGAATACTTCATTGTAAGTCAATTCTCCAAGATCACTAAACAACAACATCTAGGTGTCTGTCCAGGGAGTGTGTGAAATCTTTGGTATAACCATCGTTCTTAGGATCCTCCTCTCAAATGGGAGTTAAGCACGAGGCAGTGTGAGCGGTTATAGATTGGGATGACCCCTAGTCATAAATGAGTAGCACTGGAGATATTTCCACGATTGTATTCGTATCTAGGGGCTCTTTCGAGAATTTTGGGCTTTGCTACCCTGCCCATATGGTCAATCTCGCCTGCGACTGTCCGCTTGAGCTTTGATTATATTGAGGTGACCTTATGACCTTACCTAGGATATCAAGGGGGTACTTGTATAGGTTATTCTGCATGTGTCCCAGCCAGGTTGGGGTCGGACAACACAGTCGTTTTATGCGTTGAAGCTGAGGGCCACAATAATTGGTTACGTACCTCCGCTTGTTGTGTATGGGAGTCTTAGGGCTCTCCTAGGCGAGACATACCTGCTTCATTCAGGAGCTCACTTATCCATCCCTTGTTTGCTTGCATTTGGCTTTAGATTTTATTAGTGATTTCTCTATGCACGCTAGTTGGCCTAGGGTTTACGTAAATAGAGAGTCTTTGATATTTTTTGAGTCATTGTGGATTCGAGTGCGGTTTCGCGCCGTTCTCGTTGGTTAGCAAGGCTTCCGCCTTCTACTTCTCCTCCTCCTTTGGGAGAGAGACCTAGACAGTCTAGGAGGACTAGGTCACACACTGATTCACACACCATGGAGGATCATTCAGAGACTATTCTTGAGCCACCTCCTCCCATTCGTGTTGACGATGGGGAATTTACTCCTACATACGATCCTTCACCAGATCTAGCTGAGTTTGGTCCTGTGATTTCCCAGATAGGATCCTTGCAAGATAGACCTACTCACCCTAGGGCTAATTCCCCATTGACACATTACCGGTATGGAATGCCGGAAGATGCCGAGACTCACTTTGAACCTGCCAGTACTAGCTACAGTAGTTATGCTATGACTAGTTTTCCTATGCATGATTTGGCATTTCATGTCGAATCTGACTTTGAACCTAGCACTATGCCTGGGGGAAATCCCATTCCTTACCTTACGGAGAGGTTTGGGAGTACTAGTCACATTGCACCTTCCGTCCCAGTGGTGGAAGCTACATCTTATCTCCCTCCTAGGTCTAGAGTTAGTGATCCGATTAGGATACTAGGTCCCAGATGAGTGACGATAGGAACTAGTACATATCTTATCACTGAGATTCCTTTGTCCTCGGTTCTGAGTTCTTCAAATGTACATCCTCCACCTTATCCACGTGGTCCTTCGAGCCAATATATGGCTACGAGTCAGGTCCGTACTGCGGTTACCAGGCCGATTGTGTCTCAAGTTCATATACCACCCGCTACTTCGGGAGGCTATATTCACGCTTCTAGTGGTCAGCTTGTTACGTTCGGGGCATATATACCTACTTCTGGTATGTGTGTCCCCCCTTCCGGAGATTATCTTCCTACCTACGGAGTGTCCCATGGGACATCGCATGCGATTACCGATGGACCTTATTACGGGACGCAGTATGGACAGGTTTCTTCACCTTACGAAGGCGGGTATCAACACCCTACTTACTCTCCTAATTATGGCTTCGTAGCTCCTACCAGTCAAGGTCCACCTTACCATGGTACTTCCACGTCACCCTATATGGGTCAGACAGGAGGAGGACACCATGGACAAGGCCATGGTGGTGCTCAAACCTATGTGAACCAAGGAGCGATCCATCGACTTGATCATCCTAGGCTCCCTTTCCTCGCAACGCTTAACCTTCCTGACTTATTGAGACTTACAAACGATCCTGTGGCTCATGACCCGGCTTGGCCGGCTGTCCCTACCAAGCTTCCTTCGGACATACCTAAGTTCGAAGGAAAACTGGGAGAGGATCCGAGTGAACACGTTACCACGTTTCACCTTTGGTGTTCTTCGAATTCGTTACATCAGGACTCAGTCCGCTTGCGACTATTTCAACGCACCCTCACCGGGCTTGCTGTGAAATGGTATATAGAGTTACCAAAGGGAGCTTTTACCTTGTTCGAAGATCTTGCGATGAATTTTATTAATCACTTCCAGCTACCAGTGCGCTATGACGTTGGCACTGAACTCTTGTCGACATTTCGACAAGATAAAGCCACCCATATTTCTGATCATATTCAGGAGTGGTGTAGACGGAAGAGATTAATTAAATCTTTTATACTGCTAGAGTTCCTTCTCGAGTGGTTCCTCAAGTCTTTATTGCCATATATCGCGAAGGATGTTTCCACATCTGGAGTCCAGAATGAGGAACAAGCGATCTTTAGGGCGCAAGAACTGGACTTGATTTATGCTCAGTCTAGTTTGTTGTATGAGATTATTCCCAACACTCCTCGTTCTAGTTTCGATCCCAAGGTAAAACTTGGACCACATGCCGATGGCATTCGGTTGCAAAACAAGTTAGTCAATTTTCGCTCAACCATTCTGCTTTGGGACAAGCTACGGCTTCGTCTCAACCCACCCAAATGGCGAATGTACTTTCTGTGCAATCGTCGGACTAGAAGGGTAACCAGCAGCCCAGACAGAATAGAAGAAAGGGTAAGAATAATAATCGAAAGGGTGGGAATAAGAATGAGAATGCTACCAATAATGACAAGAACGGTCAGAATGCTGGGGGGGACAAGCAAGCGAAACGTAAGGTTAAATTCCCTTGCAAGCTACGTAAGGATGATCACCTCACTTAATTGTGCCCTTGAATTGATGAAGCTTCGAGATTCTTAGCACAAGGCCCAGCTGTGCTAACGAACCCTTTACCGCATAACCAGAATATGAACTCCAAGTCCCAGGAGCAATCTAGTGCGAATGATACACCAGAGACTAGTGCTCGTGGGTGCATTAACATGGTCCGTGCTGCCAAGGATGTGATTCATATGAAATATTATGGATCATCACAACCCATCCCAGGCAAAGAACCTGATCCACTAGGAACCCCTTTGTGCATTGAAAAACCTGCGAATAAACCTGAGGCTGCACCTCGCATTCCTAAGGGGGTACTTAAGCGTTCGGGGCATAATCCAAATGCCCGAGCTACCCAGAATTATTTAGTTGTCGAGGACTTGGGCCATACTCCTTGTGTGATGTCTGCATTGGAAGTGCTTCAGAGTTGTCCCTCGCAAAGGAAGGATTTGCTTTCTGCTCTTGGCGTGAACGATGATGATTCTTCCTCAGTGATCAAATTTGAAACCGTAGGACATGAGCCTCGCTTGCCCTACTATGTCTCGATTTTGGTACACATAGAATGTCTTAATATGATCGTCAAGTGCACTGTGATTGACGAGGGCGCTGCTGCTTCTGTGATGTCTTTGTCCTGTTGGAAGGGTCTTAGTTCTCCTAAGCTGTCGAAATCAACGACTATGTTAACTGCTTTTGATGGGAGATCTTTTAGACCACATGGCATCCTTCCGTCCCTTCAGGTCCGTTTAGGGGGGAAGACCGTTGCGATAGAGGTTGAGGTGGTTGATGCGCCCCTCGACTACAATCTCTTGCTGGGTAGGAATTGGATGTATAGTATGCAAGCTGTTGCTTCTTCCTTGTTTCATGTTGTATGCTTTCCACATAACAGGAAGATTGTAACGATTGATCAAATGGAATTCAAAAATTCCCCTGTTACTGCATCTTTGGGAGCTTCAGTCCCGATCATTGAACACTCTCAGCCGGCAATTGGGAGTGTGGGTGTAGGCATGTATCCATCCCTTATGGGAAGCTTTAGTTGTCCTGCATTGGTCCTCATGATAGGATCTCGTTTCAATAAGGCTTCGACTTCTATGAACTCGGTGTCTTTTCGCATGACTCATATGGAAGATCCTTGGATTCTTCCTACACTGAGTATTTCGAGTGAGCCTATTGAGACCGATGTGCCTCTCCCTGCAACCATGATAGCTTATCAAGCCAATCTTGAGAGTTTTGTGGAGCCTTGTTCTTCGTCTTCGTGGACGGAGGAGGAAGACCCCTATGTGCTACCGGCATGGGCAGTACAGTCTTCTCATGCCCACGACTGCCTTGATACAGTTTTCCCTTCAGATGAAGCGATCATCGAGGCCATGTTGGGTGTTGAGACACCATGGGAGGAACTTCATCATAGATCATATTTCCTTCCACCACTTGACCGTTTGGAGCATGAGGATTATAGGGAGATTCTTAGTCAGAGAGTTGGTAGTCCCATGGTTCCATTAAGCTCTCCTGGTCAGATGGTTGATGGAAACATGGTGAACATATCTTCCACGATTTCTATCAACATATCTTCTAGGATCTCTCGAAATCCTGGCACCATTGAGAATGTCTATATTGGGGCGAAATGTTCCCATGCTAAGATTCTCGAATATACCGAGCTATTCAAGGAATTTCGTGATGTTTTTGCTTGGTCTTATGATGAGATGCCAGGTATTGACCCTTGGACTGTCGAACATGATATTAAGACTTACCCCAACGCTAAGCCTGTTCGACAATGTTTACGCGTCGTGAATCCTAGGAAAGCACCTGCCATTAAGGCAGAGATAGAGAAGCTGTTGAAAGCCGGTTTCATCTATCCCATTCCCTTAACGAAGTGGGTTTCAAACCTTATTCCGGTGGATAAGAAGCAAGGAGCGATCCGAATATGCACTGATTTCCACGATTTGAATCGTTCCTGTCCTAAGGATAACTTCCCCACACCATTTATAGATCAGATTTTGGATGAGTGTGTGGGTAGCGAGGTGTTCTCCTTCATGGACGGCTTTTTCGGGTATAATCAGATCCAAATTAAACCTGAGGACCAACACAAGACTACATTTATTTGTCCTTAGGGAACGTTTGCATATCGAAAAATGCCTTTTGGCCTTAAAAATGCCAGAGCTACATTTCAGCGGGCGATGACCTTGATTTTCCACGATCTCAAGTCTATTATTGAAGTATTTTTGGATGACCTCGCTGCTCATTCTCGTATGAGAATGCGTCATCCCTATCACTTGATATTGGTATTTGAAAGATGACGGAACTATTTGGTTCGATTAAATCCTCATAATTGCATATTTTGCGTGAATTCAGGTCGTTTGCTAGGATTCATCGTTTCAAAGGAGGGCATAAGAGTCGATCCCTTAAAGGTTGAGGCAATACTTCAGTTGTCTCCCCCAAAGAACATTCGTCATCTTCAGTGTTTGCAAGGAATGGAAAACTTCTTACAAAGATTTGTTGTCAACTTTTCCAATTTGACTAGAGGCTTCATGCGTCTCTTGAAGAAGGATACTCCCTTTGAATGGGATGAGCGAGCCCAGGAGTCCTTCGATGCACTTAAGCGAGCCATAGCATCGGCGCCGGTGATTAGTCCTCCAGATTATAGCTATGATTCCCTATTATATGTGGCCGCGTCTTTAGAGATGATTGGTATGGTATTGGTTCAGGAGGATGAGGAGCTCCAAGAGCATGTCATATATTATCTGAGCCGAAACCTTATTGACACAGAGATTCGTTACTCTCATGTCGAGAAGCTTGCTTTAGCAACCGTACATGCGGTTCAGCATTTGAGACATTATACTCTCCTTCGCTAGACCTTGGTTATAGCCCATGTCAATCCATTTCAGTTCGTCCTCACACAAAGGATGATTGGGGGAAAGTATAATAAATGGATTGTCATTCTGCAAGAATTCGATCTCGAATTTGTTTTGGCAAAGTCGAAGAAGTCGTTAATTTTTGCAGAGCTTATATCGGATTTCCCGAGAGAGGCTGAGGAGTTGGTTTGTGAGGATACGTTTGTCGATGAACATATCTTCTTAATCTCAACGTCTGACCCATGGTATGGAGATATCATAGTATATCTGCAAACACAGAGGACCCCTACTCACTTCTCGCGAGATGAACGACGACGATTACGTCACGTCTCTAAGAACTACCTTATAGTGGACAATACTTTGTACCGCTATGGGGTAGATTCCATTTTATGACATTGTTTAACTCATGAGGAGGCCAAGGTTGTGCTGAATGATTGCCATGGAGGGGCGTGTGGTGGTCATTTATCTGGGCTTTCTACAGCTCAAAATATTTTGAGAGCAAGTTATTTCTGGCCGTCAATCTTTAAAGATTGTGTTGATGCGGTCAAGAGGTGCCACCCTTGCTAGGTGTTCGCATGAAATATGCACTCGAAGCCTGCCCCGTTACATCCCATTATCACCGCCGGTCCCTTCACCAAGTGGGGGCTCGATTTTATGGATTGCAACCTAGCTTTGGCTGGGGGGAACCATCATATTATAGTGGCTGTGGATTATTTCACGAAATGGGCTGAGGCAATGCCTATAGTAAAATCCAATGGTGAGACAACCACTCACTTCGTATTCAATCAAATCATTACTCGGTTCGGGATTCCAAAAGAGCTTGTCACTGACCATGGCTCGCACTTTCAGAACCGTATGATGGAAGAGTTGGCATTCAAGTTAGGGTATAAGCAAGAGCACTCCTCTTCTTACTACCCTCAAGCGAATAGATAGGTTGAAGCAGTGAATAAATCACTTAAGTCCATTCTCCAATGAACCATCGCACAAAGCAAAATGAATTGGCATATTATGTTATACCCTGCTTTGGGGGCATATCGAACCACGGTTAAGACTGCCACTGGTTTTTCTCCATATCAGCTTGTGCATGGAGTGGAGTCGATATTGTCGGTTGAATGTGAGATTCCTTCGTTGAAGCTAGCTGTGGAACTCTTACCAGACACTTCACCTTTGGAGGAGCGTTTGGTCCACCTCGAGCAACTTGATGAGCAGCGTCAAGATGCCTTGGTGTCTCTAGATGTTAATAAACGTCGCGTTAAGGTCCAGTATGATAAGTCTGTCCATCCAAGAGTGTTTAGTGAAGGAGACTTGGTCCTTTTGTGGGATCAATCGAAAGAACCCTTGGGGGTAGGGAAATTTAATCCTATGTGGCGTGGTCCTTACGTGGTTACGCATGTCTTAGAGAACGGTGCCTATGAGTTAGTCGATTACAAAGGAACAGCTTTGGCAGAGCCTAGAAATGGGCTCTATCTCAAAAAATACTATGCGTGATCTTTAGCCAAGGCTGCTTGTTGTATATTATTGTACAGCTTTGCATAGTTAGGTCTTTTCTGATCATGATCGGGTTTGTGATTAGTTTCCATTTCTTTTGGCAGATGTCAATGGAATCTTCCACCTACATAGGATTTGCGGATGGTGCAAGCCGTCACACTCAGCACTCAGCCTCTGCTGCTTGGGTGATTTATACTCCTATAGGTCAGGTACTATCTTCAGGAGGTGTATGTCTACGGCCATCTTTCAACAATGTTGCTGAATATAGCGCCGTTATTGAGCTTCTACGGGATGCAATTTCACATGGCATTCTATCTCTTGAGGTACATCTTGATTTGGAGTTAGTAGTGTCACAGCTCAATGGTTTGTACCATGTTAGAGATCTGACATTATTGAGAAGACTCTTACGTGTGACATTGTTAGAACGGCAATTTGATAGTATAACATATATACACATTCCAAGAAATGATAATCAAGTTGCTGACTCATATGCTAACTATGTGTTAGATTGGCATTTGTTTCATTCATAATAAATTAATCACAAACATTTTTACACATGTAAATAAACAAACTGATCACCATAAAAAAATTTTATATATATCAAAAATGTGGTAATACATAGTGTCATATACAAAAGTGGAGCTTTCAAAGCTTCCATCATATAATATATGGTCGTACAAAACATATACACTCCCAGGTATCCAATCCTGTGGAGGAGGAGGGTTATGATCATGATACGTCACTACGGCTCTAGCTAGCCGCCGGAATAAACGCACCCATGCGCGTGGCATGCCCACCACCTATCGCTGCATGGCCTCAAGCAAGTCCTCGACTTGTGCCATGGGAACTCTATGAGTCAGTCACACGAAGTTGGTATGAATGCTCTGGAGCGTTCGCTCCACATCCACACCTGTGATGTCATCCCCTCTTCCCCTCCGTCTATGACGTGGGAATCCCTCTGGTCACCGTGGTCCCACATCTGCACATGAATGGTAGATGTCACTATGTGTTGTCGCTCAAAAACATGTCTTTTTGATTCCACATAATCAAGAAAATACAAAAAATTAAATAACTCAAAATTTTTTAAAAAGAGTGAGAGTCAAGATTCGATACCTATATCTCCATATGCCAATCCTGGTGGCAATGGCATGTCCGGATCCCCACGGAAATCTATCCCTCCATAGGGGTAGTCATCTATGGCAACAATCTGTCATCGCCACCACAGAAAGAAGTTAGATGGATAGGGGTTGTCCACCCTACCACCCCCCAGTCTGCGCATAGCATCTGCCCAACACCGTTGGGCCGGATCTCGAACCCCGTGGAGAGGAACGTCCACTCTAGGGCTCAATCCTAGAACACGCTCGAAGAAAAACGTGCTCAATATGCTGCTGAACCAGAAGTTTCGTATCCTGCCTGCCTTACACTCACTGAGCTGGTGTTTCATGTTGCTCAGTAGTGTAGTACTCCATTCATATATGGTCGGTCTCATACACTCCATCGTGTAGAACATCAGTGGCCGCGAGGCCTAATGGAGTGAGGCTAAGCCTGCTATCCTGCCCAACGTCAGTAGTATTGCCTTTAAGCCCAGCACCTGTATAGCATTGATGGGGATTTGACTCCCCACCTTCTCAGTATCTGGGTAGCAGTACACAGCTATGTACTCATCGATAGTAAGCCCATGGCCTGGCCCACCTCGAGAATGAAGGTTCACCACCTCCCCTCGTCTAGATAGACCTGTGATAAAGTATATGTCTTCCACCTCTATGGTGAGAGACATCCCATCTATCCAGAAGGACTCTGAGTCTGGATCCCAATAGTCTACCAGCATCTCTAGCAGTCTTGGTTTGGCCCTCAAACCACCAAGACACCAAAACTTATAGAGTCCGCATGCTCGAAGAGCTTGTTGAGCCATCACGTCAGCCCTTACAGCTTCCTCTACTTCACCATGCTCGCGCTCTCTCCATTCTAGCACCATCCTGTAAGAGAAATTGCCAAATTGCCCATTAGATTCTTTTAAATTCACTTGCGCGGTGTCATACGTGACTGTTTTGCAAACAACCGCATATGTACGTGGTTTCTAGCCTCTTTTCCGTGTATATCCAGCCCTATACGCTGAAAAAGCTTCGATATCTGCGTGGGCCGCAGCGCTCATCTAGAGATGGCCTAAACAACCTCATTTCACCATGAAAATCAATAAAAATTATATCAAAATGCATGAGGAGAGCATGAGTAAATACCTGGAAGAAATGGTTGTGAATTCCGCCAGTTGGATCTCCTGGAATTTGCAGTTGAAAACAGAGCTCCAATGGGTAAAAGTTTCAAATGATTTATATTTTTTACTATTTATAGAAAAAATTTCAAATATTTGAAAATTTTTACCCCCTTTCCTATAGTTTTGACAGTTTCTAACCATTTTGGACCGTTTCTGACACAATTTGTGATGTAGAAGACCATTTTTAGTGCCGTTTCAGCCATTGGATTGACCCGTTCGTACTTATCTCAGGTATAACATCTACACTGGCATATAGGTTAAGTTCACCACCATTTGCATTTTGCATGACCTTATGACCATGTCACCATGAAATTAGGTACGAACCCACTCTATTATGTCACGGAACCTTCTTGCTGCTTTAGAAGTGGCATGATACGAGTGGTAGAGCTTCACCTTACATGGGTACCCTAGTTAGCGCCTTATTTGCATTTGGTTCCCATGCCGACGTTTCCTCCTTTAGGGTGTGGGAGTCCGTTGTATAGTACTGCCATGACATTTCGCAAGAGCCTCATACTCCTCTTGATCTTATGCTGGCCTGTTTCCCTCCGAACTCCCCCTATGTCAAGTTGTGAATGCATTATCATGAGATTTTCCTGCCTTATTGAGCTTTATGTCGGCTCCCCTAACATTGCATTTTAGCCATATAGCCCGAGCTTGTCTCATGTCTAGCCATGCAGAGCCATTTTTTATATCCTTTGCAGCTTGATTTCCCTTTTTACCGGGAGGGGATTTTCCCCTGAGTGTCGATATCCTACACATGTAAGGCTTGCATTGAGCATAGGTATGTTCCACTGCTTGGAACTAGTTTGTTTTCCTTGATGAAACTCATCTCCTCCTAGTTTGTAACTATAAAGCTAGTTTATTCTTTTTTCAAGCTTTTCAAATAACTGAAAAAGTCCAAAAAAAAATCAAAAAACCAAAAATCCGAACAAGGAAAGATGTTATCTTTGGCAACTGTCGAGTCATGTCGCCTTCAAATAGAGCACTGTATATCACATCCATTGGTTGGGTTATAGTTTGACTTTAGGAGCTGTACTCATTTATCTGAGTTTATCTCCACTGACTGGTTAAGCTTCCAGTCCCTATGGAGCCTTTGTTGATGCCTCTTGTTTCACAGAGATGTCCCAGTTTGTATATCGAGTCTATGCTGCCTTCATTCAGTCACCATACGCCGTTATGCTCTTGTTCGAAGGAAGTTGAAACCCGTGTCGGCCATTCCTCAGTTATCTTGACTTTGCATGTCGGCCATTCCCGGTACAGTTACTGGTTCTTACACCTTATGATCGAGTCCTTCCACATTAGACAGCTTTCTTGAGTACCTCGTGTTGGATGATGGGGGATGCCTTAATGCCCTCCTTCCAGCAGATTTCATCCCATCGACTTCAGATCATTTATTCTGGGATTGGAATCTAGAGTCCTTTTGAGTGCCTTGAGACTTGCAGTCATCAGTGGCAGGTTCTCTCGCCATCGACAGTTTCTTGGGAATACATCAATGTCCCCTGATTGATGGATCCTCTCAAGTGTTCAACCTCAACACATGTATTCACACTTGTTAGTTTGCACTCTAGTACCTTGATTCCCATTTTCATTATCGGTGGGTAATCTCGTGTTTGTTAACGGTATACATCAATGACCGGTAATCAGACGATGGACTACTATCACTACAACAAAAACTGGATTTAGCGTCGAATTTAGCGCCAGATTTTAGTGTAATTTTTTCCCAATTGTGGTGAACAATCCGACGCTAAACCTGGCGCTATTGTACATTTTCATAAAACACCGCCTATTGCATCTTTTTTTTCGTCCTTTTTAACATCCATTTTTGCGTCCATTTAAACGCCCAATTTTGTGCATCTAATGTTACGCCTTTATTTGCGCCCAATTTTTCAACTTTTATTACATCTTTTTTTGCGTCCTTTGTTACATCTTTGTTTGCACCCAGTTTCACGCTCATTTTTGCATCCAATGTTGCGTCTTATTTTGCTCCTAGTTTTTCATCGAGTCTTACACCCAATTTTGCACCATGTTTTACATAAAATTATGTGTCCAATTATGCATCTAGTTTTGCATCCAATTTTAGGCCCAATATTGCGTCTAGTTTTGCATCCAAATTTACTTATAATGTTGCATCCCCATTTGCATCTAATTTTGTATCTTGTTTTACGTCTTTTTTTGTATCCATGTTTGTGCCAAATGTTTCATCTCGTTTTACGTCATATTTTTCATCTAGGTTTGCACCTAGTGTTGCATCTCAGTTGATGTCTTTTTTTGCATCTATGTTTGAGCCCAATTTTGCACCCAGTGTTGCGCCTAATGTTGTGCCTAGTTGTGCGCCTGTGCTTGCATCTAATATTACATCTAGTTCTGTGTCCAATGTTGCATCCCATCTTGCATTCAATATTACATCTAGTTTTACATCCAATGTTTTGTCCCGTCTTGCATCTAAAATTGTGTCTCGTTTTAAGTTTTTGTTTGCGCCAAATGTTGCTTCTAGTTTTGCACCTAGTGTTACGCCTAGTTTTATGTCCATCGATACACCATATTTTCTACTCAATTTAATGTCCAATTTTACATCTAGTTAGGAATCCACTTTTCCATCTATTGTTGCGTCTAGTTTTGGACATATTATTACATCTAGTTTTGAGTCATTAATTGTGTCTAGTGTTGAATCTCTTTTTGCATCCAATTTTGTGTTTAGTGTGACATCCATTTTTGTGTCCACATTTGCGTCTGACATAAGGTCGGATTTTGCATCCACTTTTGTATTTGGTGTGACGTCCACTTTTACATCATCTTTTGCATTTAGTATTGCGTCTAATATTGCATCCATCTTGCACTACTACATTTTTTACCTTTAGAAATACATTGCAATATAATTAGGGCATGGAGGAATCGAACCACCAATCTCCTGCTTGTAAAATAGGTGCTCTTCCATTGAGCTAGCACCCTTTAAGAATCAGGAAGAGAAGCAATATTAACACATAGATTTCATCATTTTTAATTCTAATAAAAGACAATAAGATCCAAAGACAAACATGCTTAAAATCCAATTTATTTTTTCAAACACACTAATAAGAAAAAAAATCTACCATGCTTAGGCAACAAAATATCCTAAACAATTACGCAATCTATTAAAGTAGTCTGCAAAAGGGTCTTAGAGAACAACATAATGTATCGATGCATACCTAATAACATAAACTTGATATGGACAAAGAATAAGGGATGTGTTTAAGAAATAGTTTTAGAATCCAATTGAGGATGTGTATGTTGCTACATAAATGTTGTTATTCATTGATGGTGTGATTTTGTTCAGCAGGGATGTTAAGAAAATAACTCATGAATGGTTACTAAAAGAATACGCCTACTATGTGCATCATGCATGATATAATGAATATTTTAACAATGTACACCAACAAAGACAATTTATATTAGCACAAAAAATTATTAGCCAAGGGCACATGCTATTGTGCACATGTGACTACAGTATGATATGCAAGTACATGAAGGTATTTGTGTGCATAAATAGAGATATATTCATACACATTCAAATATATATCCATATTTCATGAAAGAAAAATAATAAAACAAAGCATATAGAAGAATTAAAGATAAGTGTAATATTAATGGGATAAGCTATTCAAGTTGGTGAAAAGGAAATTTAAACAACCACATTGTTCCCAAAAAAAAGCCAACTATTCACAAAAACAAAAATAGCCATTCACTTCAAACCTTCAAACTTGTACATTTAAAGTTTGACTAAAAATGTAAAGTGCAATTGACCTTGATTTCCTTTCTCGAATTTGATTTTTTTAGCTTGTTCACTTTTTATGCCCAATATTGAATAAAAATAAAATAAAAAATCACAATTGCATAATCCAATTGGGACTACGTATTTTGGTACAATTGTCTTATGAGAAGTTACAATAGGGCAAGGCCACAGGAAATTCTTACATAGCCCTTGTTTCCTGCCCAGAAATATTTTGGAAATCACAAAATGTATGAAACACCTATGAAATGTTTGCAGGGCATTCCTGTTTCTGGAAACATTTCCACGATATTTCTGAGACACTTCCTATACAAAAGACCATAAATGGCATGTTTCCTTTGTTCCAAAGGAGAAAAGCTTAAAGGCCCTTAAAGGGAGTGAAATCCAGGAATGTCTTGTTTGTGCATAAAAAGGCCCTAAATAGGAAACAAACCCCTCAGCAATGTAAGTTGTCCTCCAGTGGAACTTAACAGCACACAATTGGTTTGCTGGTCTTTGCTAATTTCAAGACTGATGTTGATTCTTCGGCACATGATTCTCCACTCTACAACCTTCCCATCCTGGTTGATGTTCAATATAAGAAATAAGTTAATACAGATTACACAAGGAGGAACTTTTCAGCTTCCCACAGGAATAGGCTATTTAGAATCATGGGTATATCATGTGGTACAAAGTGTTATAAATGTGAATGAGGGAGTCACAGAAGAGCATGGAATGGCTGATCTCTTTCAGCAACTGATTGACATTAGTGGGGTTCATAACTTGGGTATTGTAGAACACAAAGTTCTTCAAGATCTGGGTTTAAATTGGTCTGATCTCTATTCTGTTGTTTGTTGCATTTTGGAAGTGTGGCAGAATAGGGAAGCTTCCCAAGTGCACGAGCTTATACTTGAAAGATATTGTTTTGTACTTCACTGGATCACTCTATCAGATATTGATGTTAAGGAAGCTGGTACTTTGCCATGGAGTCCTGAATTGGGCAGAGACAAGTTGCTTGAAATTGAATACTTCATAAGTTTTAGCAGAATTGTGCGCAAAAATGTTCATTTTGGCCATACAGGGGAGCTATCACAGCTGGAAAATATCATTCTAGATATACTCTCTCAGCTTCAAACATTATACAAAGAGCATAGTGTGAAGGAAAGGGGTTGGTTATTCTTAAGTCATAGTGCATGGCTGTCTTTAATTTTATCATTGCTCCAGGCAGGTCTGTGGAAAATGTCTCTGAGAAAGATCCCAGTTTCAAGAGAGGACACATTTTGGATAGAGCAGACATCTAAAGATACTTCATTACTCACACTTTGTGAGCAGTTAGTTTTTTGTGTATTGAAGGATGGGCAATCAAGCATTTTGCTGAAAATATTGACATCCCTTTTGAGCATGCATGTCGGGGCACTGCAAAAAGCTGTGCTTTTTGTTCTTGATGGAAAAGAATGCGAAGATGATGCACTTTTTCACTAAATTTGTTGCTTCGAGCAGGTTATGACAAGTCAAAGCAGGAAGAGCTATTGGGGAAGCTAGGAGCTAGCTTTAAGCTTATAGAGTCTGTACTTGGAAATATGACAAATTTTAGAGGAATTGTGAGCAAAGAAAACACAGGGAACCTGAACAAACTTTTTCTGAGCTCCTCGTTACATGGTTTCCCACCACATGTTCATTCAGGGAGTGCAGCTGTGGTCTCTTCTACCCTCTCTGTTGAGGGATTTTTGTATACAATTGAGCAATTTTTCAGAGCAAGAGATGCATTAGGGGGAATTGAGGTTGATGCAGAAGTTTTCAATAGTTTGCTTGAGGTCATAATGACCATAAAGTTTGATAAGCTATTTGAGGGTATACATGATAAATGTAGAATCCTATTCAATAATTTAATTCCCTCTATAGAAGAGAGATGTATGTATAGTGATCTATTTTTGCTGAAGAACATGGAAAGCCTGGTAAAAGAAATGAACTCAAGCAAGGAGGTTAACTTATCTATTAAAGAGCATCTACTTACAAGTGCAACTGATACGTTGGAATGCCTGAGAACAGATCCTAGTAAAGTCATTTTTCTTAAGTTTTATTTGGGGAACACTGAGGACTCATTGATGTTGAACCAATCCAACAAGTTCCGGGAATTTCTTGGAGGCAATGGTAACTTTTTGCCTTTAATTGATGCTTTGGATGGATTCCATAATGAGTCAGTGAATACGAAGGTGCTACAGCTATTTGTTGATCTTTTAACAGGTGATCCGAGTTATATTAACTTGAAACAAACCTTGCAAGAAAAGTTCTTATTGATGGATTCATCTTCTTTGGCTTCATGGCTGGAAAAAATGCTGCTAGGATATACTGCTCAATCAACTGTAGGTAATCCAGTATCACCAATTCTCACAGACCTGACATGGAAATATCCGTGATTAGTCTGAAAAACACATGTTCAAGTTATTAAAAAAGCACTTCCAATCAAATACCCAAATAACAAATGTCCAAAACTTACACTAGCTCAGGAATGATGCTGAAAGCATGAGATAATATCCTGGAAAGAGGATGTATACCTATATAAATCAAGCTCTTGAATGTTTGAGCAACGAGCACCAATATGCCAAATAAACAACTCTGTACCCAAATAATACAATGTTGAATGAAGTAAATCCTACATGCATAAATCTAGTATCAACAGTT
>LPNX011104941.1:76773-101399 GCA_001517045.1 Pseudotsuga menziesii
TTGGAGGACATTACAATGTTACCCAAACCCAATATTCTAAAAAACACAGTAATTTTATAAGTCTTGTATACAGCATTTTAAAGCATTCACTGAGCTTGAAAATCCACAAGGAAAAATCACCATATAATTTTGTCATGAAAGAACTAGCTGGATACTGACAATGACAAATCGATATGTTAAATACCTGCAGTGATTTGCAACCATTCTTGAGAAAAGTAAGGCCTTCGTCATCTACACAGACACAACCAACCGATACAAAAGTCTCTAGGTAAGATAGTTGTGTGATGGAGGCAATACATTTGTTTGTTATCTGCAACAACACCACCCAAGTTAGGAGCAACTCCAAAAATCAAGATACTTGGAAAACACATGCACTCATAATCAATATATTTAAGTATTGACATCATATTTATCCACTAAGCAAATTAAATTGCTCACAAGATAACACTAAATCTCAACTACCAGAACTAGTTTTTCTTCGTATGGTGTGTCTAGCCAAGAAAAATGACATTTTCATAATGAACCATCAGGTTGACCAAAAATTGTATTTGGGCCCCACCCAGCCTCCTACACATGGGTAATTGAATTAAGAGACTTAATAAAGACATAAAGCATTGGATCAAAACCAATTCTCCAAATTCTTCACAACAGAAAAAAACGTTGCACAGCTAAAACAGAGGAGACTGAAAAGCTTTTTGATTTAGAGGGTTATTCAGAAAATTTAGAGGTCAGTTAGATGAATAAAGTAAAAACTTTATAAAGCATAAAACTTAAAAGAAAACCCCAGAGGACCGAAGTTTAGGTGTATCTAGTTAAAATGGAGAGACAAAAATACCAGATTCTTCCACAGGATGACAAATGCAAGAAGAATGCAAGACAATATAGAAATAACTCAAGAAGATGGCTCAAGAATTAAAGACTTCTCGAAAATCAAAAAGCTTCTTACCAACATATCAAAACACTCTATACAAAAAACTTGCAATAATAGGGAGAAGGCCCTAGTTAAACTTTTAGAAAGCATCTCGCTTTTATTTCGGGAATCATATCACTTAATCTTGGACAAGTTAATCTTTATAGAAAAGTGTTCTAAGTTGAACTCAGATAAAGCCCCATGGTCCAGATGGTTTTCAGCAAAATTCTATTAAAGAGGTTAGGGGTGACAGACCTCCTCGCTCTAGGGCTTTACAAAATATTTCAGTCAGGCCCCCTCATCCCTGGGTACTCTCCAGGCACCATTATCAGAAGTGCAATAGTCCCTTCACAGTTATTAATGACTGATGGGAGGGACCTTCTTCTCTCCTCTCTCTCCCCTTCAGTCTCAGCCTCTGGTTCCAGCACACCTTGACATCCTCTTTTTGTATTGTCATAGCTTTATTTCGGAACCTATTATGTATTATTGGAATTCTTTTAGCTAAATGCATAGTTCTTTCATTGCTCTTGTTTGAGTTTCAATCGGAGCTGCTTTTGCAATCCCACCATGTAGTTACATTAGATGTAATTTCAAGTCCCATTGACCTACTATTTTGGTCATTCATTAGGAATTAATATCATTTTTTTATCTTGTCTGGGAAATACTCTTTATTTTGATCAACACAAGGCTTCATCTTGGAATCCTATTTTGGTTAAGATCACAAACACATATCTTTGTCAAACTCAACTTGGTTACACCTCCAGGCTAGAAAGGTTCTGATCAAGTCAACTGTATCCAGCTTCCCTGATTACCGATATTCTAATCTATCTACAACTGCTTCATTTATCGAAGGATTGGAGAAATTCTTACAGAACTTTTTTATTGTAGGGGGAAAAAATTCATCCAGAGAAGAGTTCCAATGAGTATCTGGGGAAAGGATCCAGCTGCCTCCAAGCAAGGGAGGCCTAATCAAGAAACTCCTGGATGTAGGAAAAGATCTCACAGCTAATCCAGCGTGAAATATGATTAAATGTCCTCACAAATATGGTGGAAGTTTGCAATAGTTTGGCTACTTCGAAGGGAAATATCCATCTAAAATGCATTATAATGTTTGGGAAACAGGCTCAGCAATATGGGGTAACTTGAAAACTCAGTCATTTCTCTTGGAATCCCTATTTTTAATAAAACATTCATAACAGAGAAGATAAAATTCTAGGTAATCAGTCTCTGAAAAACATCCCTGAACTCAGAAATATCCTGACCTGTCTCCATGGAAAAGGAATTAAAGCCATATCAGACTTAAGTCATAACAAGTCCAGCTTTCCTTCTGCAGGACTTAATTTCCTTGTTGGGTCAGCTCTCTCAAGACCTCCAAAATCATTTGATCTGGGGATAAACTTATTCTTCCAGACTCTAGTATCTATACAATAATCACATTCAAAGTCAAAGGTAGGACTCCCTCCTCAGTCAGTTCCCCAAGTAAATTGGAAGTCAAAATGGTGCTCGTTTCTGCTTCCAAAGGCTAATGCGTTCTTCTGGATACTGGCTCATAAAAAGCTTTTAATGCCTAAAAATTCAAGAAAAAGTAATCATAAGCCCTTCAAGATGTTCCCTATGCCATTCAGAGGAAGAATCAAGGAAGGAATCATAATCCCTTCAAGATGTTCCCTATGCTATTCGGAGGAATTAATCATCTATTCTTTCATTGTAAGAACACTTAGGATCTCTGCAAGGTCCCTCTGGACAGCATTTAATTTCATCTCTTGATCCTCTTTTCATTGTTTCAGTGGGGAAAGCATTTTCATGGGCTGGAAGAAAACTTCCCCAAGCTCTTTTAAAGGTAGGTCATTCTTCACTAAGCTTTTCCCCTAGTCAAGGGCACTAAGCTTCTACCTATTGCAAACCTTAGCAAGTATAGTGTTTTATGAAATATTCATTTAGACCTCCCCTGGCCCTTCATTTAAACATTAAGGGGATTTTGCAGTGCAACATATGATAGGCCAGCAAAAGGAAACCCAGGCAGAGCAGAAACTGGAATCGGAAGCAATCGAATTCTAACTAACCTACAAGCTTTTTAGAGCAAGATTTAGAAAATAATATGAAATCAAACCTCTCTCTGAGGTTATATGGAAACTGTGGCATAAAAACCTGGTCAGAGACCCAACGATATCATCGACTGACTGAGTGACGAGCAACAACTACTGGAAAAATGCAACAAAACACCCAGATTGACGAATTGTTGCAGGGCAGATTGCAACAGACAGAACATATTGAAAGCGGAAGAGGTATCGGAGGGTCCATGTTAGAAAGGCTATAAAATAGAGATTTTTCCAATGCCGAATCCATGAAAAGTACAATGCTGGATCCACGATGGTGCAAAAACTTCAGATCGATATCACTAACCCCCCGTGCCGAGGGCGGCACGGAGCAAACTCTGATACTAAAATCGATTTCAACCTAAGGATCGTTTAAGTTGAAGAGTAAATGTTGTTATTTTGCAGAAATATTGCATTATTTATGTCGAGCAGCCTTTCACATGTATAAAATTTTTGTCTTGCATTAATATACAATTCTGATTTACAGCGCAAAAAATGCACACATTGTGTGTATAGAAAACGATGAAGACAGAAGAAATTTCAGTATACATTGTGCTTATAGCTCGGATAAGATATTGATTTCAACAAATGCCTTCCAGCTATGCCGAGGCACTACACTTTGTACTTGATTAATAAGTTTTGTACATTTTTCCAGTCAATCAACGAGACGGTCTCCTCTATTAGATAAAAAGACAGGAAAGTTTAGAAGAAGAGAACTAACCTCTTTGGATGACAATTCGACCTAATAGGGCAAGACGAAGTTGACAGTCAGCTTGGTGGGAATGGATCCGGGGACTGCAGGGCGCGGCTTCATGAATGTCAATGGGGTCTTCGGAGGCTCCGAGTTGGGCGCCACCTTTTTCCAGGCCGTTATGAAGTCTTGATGGGTGGCATCAGTAGCAGTAGCCAGAGCATTGTCTGCGAATCCCCGTCTGCCCGCTACAGCACCGCTTCCTCCTACTCTTGCAGAGGAGGCCGATGATCTCAGCAGAGAACACAACGCTCTACAGCCAAGCATGATGATGATGGCTTGCAAATCCTTCTGTATCCAACCCTACAGAGCATCAAAACCCTCGAAACCCTTTTGTATCAATTTTGACCTGTCTCTCTTCTCTGCTTCGGATGGGAGTTATTGGACATCTGTCTCCGTCGTTTCCCTATTATCATTTGTTTAAAAAAATATTGTTTTGTTCTTTTAATTTTCCGATAAGAGGGTCTTCTTATAATTATTTTGCATGTTTGTGTGATGAAAGTTTCATTTTACATTTCTACAATGTCACTTCATGTCTAAAAATAATAATAAACCATAATTAAAATCGAAAATGAATACCTCTTTAAGTTCCTTGTTCTAGAGATGTTCAAAGCTTGGTGAAATAACAATATATTGTTGGACAGTTTGACCTAAAGCTCAATGAAGTTGTGACCAGTAGCACTTCAAATTATGCAGATACCACAAAGGGTAAAATGCCATCTAAGGGATTAAGAAAAGGTGTCCAACTTAAACTAAAATTTAAACCTTGCTGGTTATCCAATTTACCGCACTAGCTTTGGTTGACAAATCTCGACAGGATGTAATAAAAGCAGGCAAAGACAAGCTATCAATAAATCCTGACAATAATGGCTTCTAACCCTGAAGGACAAAACCAGATTTGAACTTGTAACCTATGGCTTCCCTATTGGTAACGTGCCATGGGTGGATGGTTCTACTGATTAGGAAAAATCTTAGGGTTTTAGTCTTGCAAACCTACTTCTATTGGATGGACATTTTGGAGACAAAATAAGAATATATTGCTTTGTTGCCAGCTTCAACACTAGTGAGAAAGCGACATTTTTTGAAACCTATTGTCTGTGCATAAACACTAGCAATTTCATATTCTCTCCTTGCCCAAATTGTCAAGGTGGATTTTGATCTCAACCTTCAGAACCTGAAGTAAAGGAACTTGAACTAAACCACACAGTCAACAATCAACAGGCAACCCATATAACTTCTAGTTCTATTTTATAAAGCACCGAGACTTTCGTTTTATCTTTATTTAGAACTGGCGTTCCTCACCTTTAGGATTTTATTATTCCATACCTCCATATTTAGTTTCTTCTTCTGGAGCAACCTACCCAACCCTTTAGTATTTTATAACTACGTGCCTCATCTTTAGTTTCTTACGTTTAATCTTCCAGCTCTTGCTTTTTTATATTTTGACAGCCAAAGTATTCAAACAAACACAAAATAACTCCTGGCAAATCTCTGTTGTCGCTGCAATTTGGAAGACCAGCATTAAACAAAGACATGACATAAGAGGTATTCAATACTGAGATGGATGATATTCATTAATTAATATACGTGGCAAAAGGCACAGAGGAGAATTCAATGCTAGTTGCATCCAATCCAACGTTTAATCTTCCAGCTGTTGCTTCTCTTATATTTTGACAGCCAAAGGATTCAAACAAGCACAAAATAACTTCTAGCAAATCTCTGTTGTCGCTGCAATTTGGAAATTATTGGGTTAGGTCCGAGTTGCTTCCTGATCTGAGGATTTTATAATAAAAAAACTAAAAGAAGAAATCCATAACATTTGGCAGTCCCTAGGGTAGGTGTCTGTGATTCAATATCAGTTCGATTTCAAAGTTTAGGATGTGTTGGTTTTACGTTAACCAGCTCAAAAACTCAAGAAAATTGTACCCATGCTTCTCTTCTCTAATATTTGCATAGATTTTGACCTTTTAGGGATGTTACAGTGCCCAGAACTGAAAAAGCGAAGCCTCTTATGCGCTCCTTAAATCTATCAGTTGCTTGTTCGTTAAGCACAATTGCAGTGTCATGGCTAGCTAGTGCACTTATTTTAACAGTGCCATAATGGTGATTTAAACCATTTACTGCCACCCGTTAATGATGATTAGAGGTAGTAGAGTTTTGTATTTCAAAACAATTTAAATGCTCATATTGTATCAAGACAGCCCAAGGAGGGGAAATCGGTACGAAGGGAAGTGTCCATCATTCAAGGGAGCAATGTTGCCTGCAGCCTGACAACTGTAACCATGTTGGAAGGTAGGGAAATGCTGTCCATGTTCGGCTATAATTCAATTGAATCAAGGCATTTATGGGTTATCTCCTTTGTCTCCTGTCAGAACCATCCAGTTCATGTGTCAATCTACCAAGAGTTTCACAGTGGAAGGTCCTCAGACATTTCCTGAAGAACAGAAAACATGCTTGGGATTCAAAAGGGCAGGTTGAAGAAGCAGGAGCAGAGGCAAAGAATCCCAAGCCCCTGCCTCAAACCCCGAGCAAAACAGGGAGGCTGGGAAAGGTCCATAGACCTATTAAAGTTGAGTTATTGTTGGAGGCAAGGCAAGTTCACATATAAGAACACAGAGAAGCCACAAACAGGATCATCAACCACTCAAGTTCATGAACAAATTGATGCATGCAAACATGAAGGTAAGGCTCCAAGAGAGCAAGGGTGCATCTGCTATAAGGGTCTGTTATGGTTTTACTCAGGGAATCCCAGAGACACTCATGGGCAAAGGAGAATCATCCAAAACCATTGATTCACACTGGGAACTGAAAGATTGTTCAACTGGGTTTGTAGAAGATTCACTGATAACAAGAATCTAGATATCTCAAGTGAGAATTATTTTCTATGAGAACTCCAATTATAGAAGGATATCCACTAATTACAATGGCAGACATAAACTTCATGAGGAACACTATTAAGGATTGTGAGAAGCAAGCCATTCAAACTAACAATGGCCTAAATCATCCAAAGGAGGAGACAGGGAACCAAGGAGGATAGAGTGACCAATATAGTGGCCCTTGTCTAGTACTCATCAAACAATATGGAGGAACATCTAAGCACCAACTTCAGGTGTCCCATCCATTATGAGATCGTAAGGAGGTTCCACTGAATCCACTAAGAATCCAGGGATTCTCTCAATACCTCCTTTCTCGATACCAACAAGAGATGCATGACTCATTTTATGAGTAAGGTATTATGGCACAGGAGACTAACCTTACAGGAACAATCAGGGCAGACCCGTCAGGCAGATCACTTCCTTTTCCATGTCTATCCTGTCTCCTGGTGGTAGCAAGAGGTAAACAGGGAACCAAGACACATCAAGCACCAGATCAGCATAGCCATAAACACTTCACCTTGGGTAGCAGACCTACCCCCAAGAGGCTTTCAAGGAGTTCTTGCTCTCTGCACAATTCAGTTGCTTTTTCCCCACCTCCGGCAGGCCAGTCTATCATAACAAGGTTCTTTCCAGAGACCTCAAGTGTTAGGAGCATCTCAACAGATCGTTTGCAACTCCCTCCAGAGTTACTCAGTCAATTCCTCTCAAGTAGCGGATTCTCCCACAAAGACATCAAGAGACTGTACAGGATCCTTTTTCTGTGGTTGATTGTACGCCGGGGACATCTTAATCATGTTCCTCCACTTCCTCCTCTGTTTCCAATTTGATTTCTTGGACAATACTCTGACCTATTCATGATAATGTGTGGTCATTTATCCTGTTATGCCGGTAATACATGCTTTTATATTCTAGGAATTGCTTTAGCACTCTCAGAGTTTGTCGTTACTGGATTGTAATTTTTCGTCTCATTGATCTACTTTTTTTGGTCATTCTGAGACAATAATTAAATTATCTTATCTTATTTTTGGATCCCAAATAGACTTGCAAAGCTACTGTCATGGATGTTTTTCCAATCAACAGTTAAAAGTTAAGCTTAATAGACCATTAGTATGTGATACTTTATATAGACAGTTTCGATACTCCTACCCGATATCTGGTTTTGAATTTATGTATTTATCCATCAACTGGAAAAGGCATAAAAAAATATGAATTCGGACAGGCTGAGATGGAAAAACTTGCAAACACTGTTTAAGCATGGGTTGAGGGACCCATGCTTAAACAGTGTTTGCAAGTCTGTCCAAGAAACCTGATCTGACCTTGAATGTAACCAGAACCTGAGTCAAATATGGAATGTTTGGAAAAATGCTACTAAATTTTTCTTCATTGTAAACCAACATCCAAGTGAAATCTGTATGGACAAGTTTACTTGGAGAAAAAACCCTAGAAAGACAAGCAATGGAGAGAAAGAAAATCCAGATACCTAAATGAATGAATTGGCATATGCATTTGATAACTCGACATGCTCTTTGTGATGAATGTACAAGCATTATCAATGGGCATGGAGTCAAAGGCTGAGTATCGATAAGAATTATCAATGGGCATGGAGTCAAAGGCTGAGTATCGATAAGAATTATCAATGACTGGTAGTGGAATCATTTAGGAATGGTGGCAGATATGAGAATTACAGTCCACTAACACAAAGCATTAGCTAGAATGAATTTTGTGTTAACTTTAGAGGAATGGGTGAAAACATTTGAATATGGATGAAATCAAAGCTTCCTATCAGAGGATGAATTGTGAATCATAGATTTTCATTCAAATGCTGTAGACAACATATATAAATCGAAAACTTAGAAAGAAAACATTTACAAAGGAAAACACAGACCGAGAAATATTGGCACATGAATCTCTTCTTTGAAAAACTTTGTACTTCTACATTGATAGTTTTATTAAGCTTAGACAAATATTTCACTACAAATATTGTTTCTTTTTCTCAAACTTTGAACCCCCTATACATTGCCAAACATGAAGAATATATACAAAATGTTCTTCATAACGAGCCCTAACTGTGTATTAGCAAAAAACTAGTTTTTTCTCACAAATGCCTAAATTTATGGAATTATGTTTTGCTTCTCCTCCCTATGAAACTTCATACGTTTTAATCTATATTTTAAATTGTATAATGTATAAGTAAATAATATGTGTATATATTTAATTATTTTAAATCACATAACATATGAACTATATATATTTATTTATATTAAATCTTTTAACATATGAACTATAGTAACATATTTATATTAATTATATATTATTATTATATTTACATATTTTACCGTTATTAAGATGAAAGAAGTTTATATATCATAAGGGTGCTTATAAAATATTTAACTATTTTATAAATTCTATTAAGTATTATATTTATATTTCTTACAAGTATAGTATGGATGGACTATGAATGTATGTATTTTAACATAATTCCCTAAAATGAAGCATGTTTTGTTGGGAGAAAGAAAATGGGAACAATTTCAATATTATGTTTCCCTTGTGGTTTGAATTTTGTACTTTGGTTGGGTGTTTTAGAATAATCTCACTTGTTATGCATGCTTTAATTGGTAAACATACCCATATGCTTTAAATGATGACGATGATGAACTAGATGACAATGACAGTGATGATGACGATGATGGAAATGATGATGATCATGATCATCGTCGTCATCTTTGTCAGTGTCATCATGATTATCACAATAGTCATCATCATCGACATAATCATCATCGCCATTGTCCTTCAGATCATCATCATCACGATTATTGGCATTTTCATGAGTTATTCATCATTACCTTTGGAATAAGAAATAACATCTACCCAAAATATGTGATTAGTGGAAAAGGGACATGGAGGACACACATGATTTATGCATGAAAATAACAACTTATTTTTTAAGATGATCAACATCATCATTCTCATTGTATTCATCATCATTGTCATTGTCATCATCACCATCATCATAATTCATTTCATTTCCATCATAACCATCGGCAATGTTGGCATTGCCATTATCTTCATCATCATCATCATCATCATCATCATCATAATCGTCGTCATCACCATCATTGTCATCATTCTCCTCATTATCAACAACATTATCATCATCATCATAACCATCCTCAATATCATAATCATTATCCTCATTTTCATCTTCAACATTTGGGTGTAAAACTGGATGCAAACATGGATGCAACAAAAGTAGGTGCAAAAGTGAGCGCATAATGGGGTGCAACAAAAATGGATGCAAATGGTGATGAAAAAGTGGATGCAAAAAATGATGCAATCATGGAAGCAAAACACGATGAAAAAAGTGGTGCAAAAGTGGATACAACCATGGATGTAAATTTGGATACAAAATTGGATGCGAAAGTGGATGCCAAAAAAGTAGATGCAAAAGTAGTCGTAACACCCAATGCAAAACCCGATGCAAAAGTGGATGAAAAAATGGATGCATAAAGGGATGCAATAACTGATGTAAAATTGGATGCAAAAAAATATGCAAACACGGATGCAAAAGTTGAAGCAAAAGTGGGTGTAAAAGTAAGCGCAAAAATGGGTGTGAATTGGGACGCAACAAAAGTGGATGCAATGGTAGATGCAAAAAAAGACGTAAACATGGATGCAAAATAGGATGCAAAAAGGGATGAGAATGTGGGTGCAAAAGTGGACGAAAAAATGGATGCAAAAGTGGATGCAAAAATGGCTAAAACAAAACGAGATGCAAAACTAGACTCAAAACAGGATGTAAACTTTGATGCAAAACTTGGCGCACAGAGGGATGCAAAAAAAGAAGCAGAAGTGGATGCAAAAGTAGATATAAAAAATGATGCAAAAGTGGATGAAAAAAAGGGCGTAAAAGTTGATGCAAACATGGGCGTAAAAGCGGGCGCAACAAGAGTAGATGTACAAACTAGGCACAAAATTAGGTGCAAAACTAGGCTCAAAACCTGTTGCAAAACCTGATGCAAAACCTGGCGCATAACCAGGTGCAAAACTTGGTGCAAATTACACTGCAATTTGCGTCAGATTTAGAGAAAGGACACAAAAAATCCCTAAAATAGCACCAACCCATGAAATTGCACCATTTTGTCCAAAAATTGAAGAAAAATACACTGAAAGATGGTCTAGATGCAAAAAAGGATGCAAAAAGAGACGCTAAATCCAGTTTTTGTTGTAGTGTATGTTTGACCTCGACACCTCTATTCGCATAGTAGGACATGTACTCGTAGCGGTTTGTGTAGAAGACTTTCCAGATTGGTGGCATCTCTTATATGCTACCTCCTTGATCGTGCCCGTGTTCATGAGATTTCAGTTCTCGTGACTTGATACCAGTATATGTCAAATATTTCCAGCCACTATGGAGATCTTGATATATTGTATATCTTCATCATGGAGATTCTGATCTATGTATATTGTACGTGGCGATGACCACATATGTGATATCATGTATTATGCCTATTCATGGCCATTGTACTCTTATGTATCCAGGACTGCTATATGTACTTGCAGTTATATGCAGAGTTGTATTATTGTACTATGCTGATTGGGTGGCTGGTCTTCCATTTGGGATCCTTCATCACTCCACTTCTGGGATGGACTTATAATGTATTTCGGCCATCGTATGACCCCTCTGACCTCACACATTAGGGGGCATCTGTTATAGTGGATTTCACCACTCTAGGTGAATCACACTTTGTATGGCCTTCCCCTGTCCCACTGTAGAATCTTTAGACCCCATGGACCATCTTTTATCCTTTGATGTTTCCTTGATCATCCCTAAAACTATATAAAAAATGATATACGTGGCTTTTTACCCGATAACCGCGTACATACGCGGGTTTGACCCCTATAACCGCGTACATCGAGATGTGTGCATAGTCCAAATCATTTTGGATTTTTCCCTGACATGGATCCGACTCATTCGACTCCTGGCCTTCCATATGCCTTGAGATCGCTCGGATTTGACCCTTCATTATCCCTTGTGAAGCTATATAAGGAACCCCTTGGTACATTGAAGGCATATAGAGAGATTGAGAGCAAAGAAATTATAGTCCATTGTTGCTGGAATTTATACTTGAGTCTGCATCCCTTTGTCCCTTGGAGCACTTTTTGTGTTCTTCCCAAGCTTGCCTTTTGCTAGTAAGGTTGCTATCGAGAGATGGAGGATTGAGGTGTTGGAGGTCCAAGTGGGGGATTCAGTTTCTTTGGTTCACAGACGTGCCGTCAGAGGTTGTATCTATCTTGTAATCTCTGATTTATATTAATAGAAATATCTTTTCCTGTCCAATGATGTGTATTTGATTGAATGTTGTATCCATTGGAATATGTCAAATGCTTTTACATTATTGATGATATATGCTAGAATAGATCTAACACCATGATATATAGTATGCTTGTATTGTTTACTTGTTGTTGAGGAAGTATTATATCAATTCAAGCTGAAGATTGGAAAGCTCAATGGGGATCTACTTCAACCGTCCGAAATAAGGTATGAGGTCTGATCCTTTAGTGTTAGACATTTTATTTCTATTGCATATTGGGAAAGATTGATTTCTAGAGTCAAGGCTGTCTGTGTGGTACCCCAAGCCATAGGAATTTCTCTCCGTAACAGTATTGAGGAAGGATGGAGACCATATAGTCCCGAAGAGGATTTTGTTGAGGGAAGAAGGCCAACCAGATATAAGATGAGCAGTGAACCACTAAGATTGGAGGATTCAATGAGGAAGTGTAGAGAAGATAATGAGAAAACAATTCATATCCAAGAGTAGACTATGAATGATCTAAAATCATTAAATACCATCCAAATATCCACCGAAAAGAGTCATAAAATAGGTTATGTGACGTCTAGATCATCTTCAAGGATACCTTATCACTCAGAGAGAAAGAAGGGGTGTGTATCAAGCAGTACAGAGAGCAGTCCTGAAAGATCTCTAGTGAGATATAAGAAGAGGAGGTTTACTGGGGATGAACTAGTAGAAGAGTTGAGTACAATCAAGCCCCCAAATTTTGATGGATAGGTAAAGCAAGGAGAATATGCCCAAGCATGGTTGATAGGACTTAGGAAATTATTCCAGTTGCATCAGTATGCACCTAATATGGAGGCAAGAGTAGCCATATACCATCTGCAAGGTAAAGCAACTATCTCATGGGACCAACTGGTTAAGTCAAAAGACATCGATGAAGACAAAATATATTGGTGGAAGTTTAACAAATACTTTCAAAAAGAATACCTCTCTAAGCATTGCTATGACAAGAAGATGGAGGAATTTTTGAGCTTAAGTTGGGAAGAATGACTATGGAGGCCTATGAGAAAAAATTTCTAGAACTTTTGAACTATGCGGACTTCATCAAAGATGATAAGGTAAAGATTCAAAGGTTCCTAACTGGCTTTCCTAAATCTTATAGAGATAAAATCCAGTATGATAGACCAAAGAACCTTAAGGATGCCATCTGGAAGGAAAAACACTTATATGAACAAAATAAGAGCAAGGTCGCATATCAGAAGAATTGGAAGGATATTAAGAATAACAAGAAGGAGCAGAGAAAGAAAGGTTTCCATCCTTCAAATTTCAGCAACAATAATTCTTATGAACAACGACATTCAAAGGAAAATACTCTAGGGAAAAGACCACCTGTGGAATGTGGGATATGCAAGGAAAATCACTTTGCCAATCAGTGCCCGTGTAAGAAAAATAACCTTCACAACATTCAAGAGGCTTCAAATGTTGGAGATGTAGGTGGAAGTGTTCAAAGGATCTATGCATCCCTATATGGGACGAAAGCTAACCACCAATCCTGAATGATTGAAGTAGCAGGTAAGATTGCTAATAAAACCATAATTATTTTGATTGATTCGAGAGCTAGTAATAGTTACATTTCACCTAATCTTGTTGAGAAATGTCATTTAAAGAAAAGTAAACTTGAAACAACAAGTCTAGTACATCTAGCTACAGGAGATAAGAGGAAAATCACTAAATTTGTAAAAGTGTGTCCTTTAGAAATGAATGGAATGAAAACCTTTGAAGACTTAAACATCATACCCTTGGGGTCATATGATGTATCTATTGGCATGGATTGGTTGGATGCACACCATGTAGTTTTGGATTGCCATAATAAAACTTATACTTGTTTGGATGAAGAAGGGAACCAAGTGACAATAAAAGGAATACCTAGACCCATATCCTTGAGGCAGATCACAGATCTACAATTGAAGAAATTTCTTAGAAAGGGATGCCAATTATATGAAATTCATGTGGAAGAATCAAAAGAAGAAAAATATCCAGAGTTGCAGGATTATCCAATACTACAAAATTTTGCAGATATATTTGAAGAACTGCCAGGAATACCTCCTAAGAGGGACATTGATTTTTCTATCGACTTGGTGCTGGGAACAGTACCTTCATCTAAAGTAGCTTATAGAATGAGTACTCCAGAGTTAAAGGAATTACAAAGGCAGTTAGAAGAGCTAATAAAGAAAGGTTACATAAGACACAATGTTTCACCTTAGTGAGCTCTTGTGTTATTTGTGAAGAAGAAAGATGGAACTCTAAGACTTTGCATAGATTATAGACAATTGAACAAAGAAACAGTTAAAAACAAGTACCCCTTACCAAGAATTGATGACTTGTTTGATCAATTGAGAGGATCCAAGGTGTTTTCAAAAATATATTTGAGATTGGGATAACACCAAATTAGAATTAAGAATGAGGATATCAGTAAGAAAACATTCAGAACAAGGTATGGACACTATGAGTTCACAGTAGTACCTTTTGGTTTAACAAATGCACCTACATTATTCATGTGTTTAATGAATGGAGTCATCAGAAAGTACTTATATAAGTTTGTGATTGTATTCTTGGATGACATCCTTATCTATTACAAGACAAAGGAAGAGCATGAAGAACATCTAACACTAGTAATGCAAGTGCTTAGAGAGCATCAATTGTATGCCAAATTAAGCAAGTGTTCATTTTATCAAGTAAGAATCCACTACCTAGGGTATATCATATATGAAGAAGGTGTTATAGTAGATATTGAGAAGATAAGAGCCATTATGGATTGGTCAACACCTAAGAATGTATCAAAAGTTAGATCCTTCATGGGGTTAGCCAGATACTACCAACGGTTCATTGAAGGATTCTCGAAGTTGGCTCATCCTATCACATCTTTGCAAAATAAAAATGTGAAATTTAATTGGACTTCTAAGTGTGAAGATCATTTTCAAAAAATTAAGGAAATGCTTACCAGTGAAGCAGCGCTAAAAATCACGAACCCCGAAGGAAACTTTGTTGTATGCACAGATGCATGCAAGCAAGGCATTGGTAGAGTATTAATGCAGGATGGGCATGTGATTAGTTATGAATCTAGAAAGTTGAAGGAACATGAGTATAATTATGCCACCCGTGACTTAGAGCTTGCACCTATCATCCATGCTTTGAAGATGTGGAGACATTATCTAATGGGTAAAAAGTTTAAGTTGAGAACTGACCATGATGGGTTAAAATACTTGTTTGAGCAGCCTAATTTGAATGCAAGACAAAGGAGGTGGATGGAGTTATTATGTGAATATGAATTTGACATCAAGCATATCAAAGGTAAATAAAATAAAGTAGTCGATGCGCTTAGTAGGAATATGCATGTGATGCATGTAGCAGCTATCATCACTAGCACATCAGATTTGAAAGATAAGATCATTGAAGTCAGTGTTACTAATGAACTTTATTAGTAGGTGAAAGAAGTTTTGAAACAACAAAAAATTCCACAGAAATTTGATAAGTATAAGTTTAAAGAAAATGGGATACTCATGCACAGAGATTGAGTTTATGTGCTTGATATTGGAGATATAAGGAAGGTGGTTATGAACGAATCAATGATGCCCGTAATGACGGGAATTCAGTTTATCAGAAAACAGTAGCAGTAGTAAGGAAACAATACTATTGGCCAGGGATGAAGAATGATGTTACCAAATATTTATCTAGGTACATGGAATGTCAAAAAGTTAAATTTGAGCATCGACATCCAGTAGGGTTATTACAACCCTTGCCTATACCAGAATGGAAATGGGATGTAATGACGATGGATTTCATCACCAAGTTACCTAAGATGAGATTGCAAAATGATGCGATCATAGTTGTGTTAGATAATTTGACTAAGGCAGCAAACTTCATTCCAGTAAAGACAACTCACAAAGCAGCTAAGATTGCAAATATTTACATGAAAGAAGTATCCAGATCGCATGGTATTCTGAAGGCTATAGCATCAGAAAAAGATTCAAAATTTACTTCTAAATTTTGGAAAGTAATGTTTGAAGGGTTTGGTACAAGTCTAAACATGGGTACAACATACCACCCTCAGACAGATGGACAAACATAAACAGTTAACTAAGTAATTGAAGATATGTTAAGGATGTATGTGATGGATCAGCCATCTAAGTGGGAAGATTATTTAGACTTGGTGGAATTTGCTTATAATAATGGATATCATTCCTCTTTGAAGATGAGTCCTTTCGAGGCCATGTATGGAAGGAAGTGTAATACTCCCATCAGTTGGGATAACCCAACTGATAGTTTCATTGCTGGACCTGGATTATTAAAGTATATGGAGGATCAAATGGTTAATTTAAAGTAGAATCTAAAGGTAGCTCAAGACAGGTAGAAAATTTATGCAGATCAGAACAAGACCCCCAGAGAGTTTCAAGTTGGGGACTATGTCTTTTTGAAAGTCAAACCCAAGAAGAGTTCCTTAAACTTAGGAAATTGCTCTAAGCTAGCTGTTAGATATTGTGGACCTTTTGAGGTCTTAGCTAAGATAGTACTTGTTGCTTATGAGTTGTCCCTACCCGCTTGCATTAGAGTACATAATGTGTTTCATGTGTCTTTATTGAAAAATTATATACCTGATACTAACCATGTAATTGATCGGAATGTGATCCAGGTAATTAGAGTGCTTTTATTTTCTTTATTGATATATATATATATATATATATATATATATATATGTATGTATGTATGTATGTATGTATGTATGTATGTATGTATGTATGTATGTATGTATGTATGTATGAACATGGTACTAATCATGTGATAGAATGGATTATAATCTAGGTGGAACTGGAAGGGGATTTTTTGGTACAACCTGTTGCCATTTTGGGCAGCAAGGTCAAGCTGCTTCATAATCAAGAAATCAGGTAGGTAAAGGTCCAATGGACCCATTACAGTCCTGAGGATGCCACTTGGGAGTTGGAGGATACCATGAGGGAAGCATACCCTCATCTATTTTGAAATTTTGCAACATGCATGTAATATGCATCAAGGACAATGCATTGTTGAAGGGGGAGGGAGATGTAATACCCTACTTGTTAAGCCCCAGACTTATGATCCTTCATGTGATTTATGTTCCCTTGCATTATGGACTGATGGTATTTTATATGATTGTGTAATTTTGCTCCTTTTCATGATTAATTTAATTAAGGACTTGTTATTAATGTTTGATAACATGACCTTGTACTTTGGCGTTATTATTAGTGTTAATGTTATTACTAGAATGTTTGTTATGTTTGAATGTTGTTAACGATTGATTAAATAAACAACTGGCTCAGCAAATGAAACTAAAAGAGTATGGGGTACCATGGATTCCACAAAGTGAGGGGGAATGGGGACATCCCTAGCACCTTATAAATTATTGTTGACTTAACTTTGTCCATCCCAATTCATATTTGCACCTTGGTGAGATTAATAATGTTCGTCAGCCAAACCTTGTACAATGAACCATATTTTCAATAATTATAGACTATGGATATATTTCTTCATATTGTGCACACCTTGGTGGGACCATATTGCATAGGGATCCTCCTTGGGAAAATATTCCCTCAGATTTATGCGTTTATGGTAATTTATGAGCCCTTTCCTAGTTTTTAGAATTGTAAGCTATTTTCTAGCTTCCACTCTTACACCATGCATTGATGATCCTATTTTTGTGCTTCCATGATATTTATGAACCCACTGGATGCCCTCTCTCACCTATTTCGACCTCCTTTATGTTTCGTAACCCCCTTTGTGCATTAGTGTTCCTCCATGTGCTCTTCATGACTCCACTCCTTAGTTTTGGGTAACTCCTCCTCATGGTGCTAATTCAGGAAAGAGAATCTTTTCACTAAGCCAGCACTCCACTATTTCAAGTTAATTATCCGTGATGAAGTTTAAAACTTACTTATCTCTAATTTGGGTTGATCCATTTGGGTTAGAATGGTCCTCCTTATGCTATAAATCAATATGCCATCTCCTTGTTGAATTTAATCTTGAGCTTTAGACCATGTGATTTATGCTATCAACCCATTTTGAGAAGATTAATATTATTGAGAGTGTGTTGAGACTTAGAGGGAGTCTATTTGTTCTCTTTTCTTCCATTATATTGCTCTACTATTCCATATTCTCACACAAGAAGCCAGGAAATGGGACTAGCAAGCTAGGTCACATCCCATAAGAAGTGGAGACGGATAGGAAAGTAGTAGCGGGAAGCATTGTGTCTCTCGAAAGACGTAGTTTCGAGAGTAGTGCGACTAAGAGAGATTCTACCTGTGGATCCATGGTCTCAGCTCAGGGGTGACCTGTTCAAGAGAGGAAGGCTTGATGGTGTCTACGGCTGGGAGGAAAGTTGTCTTGCTGCAGCCAAATGCTTATATTTTGAGATAAGTATTTCTCTTATGTTGTGTTTTCATTACATTTTTTATTTGGTATATGTGCAATGATGGCGGATTGGTTGTTTGAGTGTTCATGTATTGAATTTTAGGATCTACATGGAGGAAAGATGAATCTCATGGAATTTAGTTTCTATTCTTGTTACCTTCTTTCTATTCTTCTTCTTCATAACCATAAATTGTAATTTTGGCTCTATTTTATTGAGAGGGGCGCAACCATATAATCTGGTTCGACCATTTATGCTCATTTATGGGTTCTGAGACCTGTTCCATTGCATCTGAAGCAGCGTTTCTAGTAAGCAACACCTTTCGTTTCATTGAAAAAGATTTCCGGATGACCAAGATATGTTTGTTTTGGTCCGATAGCTTTCTAGTGTCAAGATGAATGCACCCGTCATTTTATTGTAAATCATTTGGTTGCAAAATTGTTCTTAGTTGCAGATCTGAGGATGAGAGAGGTATTCTATATGTAAAAGTAATCGATGGCTGGAGGGTGGCAGCCATACGATCTGATTTTTATTAGTGAGAGATGACTGTAGGGGATAGTCATCGGGAGCCGATTTTGAGGGCTGTAGTTGCAGCCGGTGTTCTTGTTTGCTATTGTTTCGGTGTGGCTATAGATTGCAACCTATGTATGCTCTATGATATGTGGTTTTCCTTACTTTTTATGGTCACTAACAGCACACACATAATAACAATGAAAAAGTACATTAATTTTCAAATAGTCAATGACATCAATACTTGGTTATTTATAAACTATGCTATCAGACAAACCCAAAACATATAAATTAGTTATTCACAACGAATATGATGTTTAGCATGTATTATTGATGTTCTTGTTTCAATTATGACCTTTAGCTTTCACTTTGGAAGTTATTAATCGAGTGTCACAATTAATTATTTAATGAAGTGGTGTAATTAAATAATTAAGTGTCACAAACTTTAGTTATAATTGAATTTGTAGAATTTAATTTATTTGGGTGAATGGTTAGTCAGATCAATAGTAATTTATCTATATCCATTGTTCTTAAACCTTAGTTATTGTTAATTTAGCACCTTTGGGCTTATCTCAAGGATCAGGGACACCACAAGTGGTATTAGAGCTTAAGGTTTCAACACTGTGGTTGTTGGGCCTTCTGCGAAGTTTCAAGTCACCTTGTAAGCATGCACTTGCATTAGATAGCTTGGATCCATGAACCTTAATATAATTTCTCATGTGAGTTAGTTGATTAAATTGTTAGATTAGGATGGGTATGGACCTGAAGATCATCTAGTAAGGAGAAATCTTGGAAAGATTTCTACCTCGCCCCTTGTCCAACCGTAGTAGATTGTAACGTAGAAAGGTTGGCTAGTTACTTTATAAACAAGAAGAAAAGTGTTTTTTTTCTTAATGATAATGAACTTATATGGATGTGTAGTCTACTAACAGAATGTTATTAATGAACACATTGCAGTTCCTAGTGATTGATTGAGCAAGTGGTGTGACTACTACAACTGATATTTTAATCAAACCTATGAAGACTAAGTATTCAACAAGTAAAAGTTCAAAAGTAGGAAGTCAGAGTTTGTGGATGGATATTGAGGAAGGACAGAGACCATATAGTCCCGAAGAGGGGTTTGTTGAGGGAAGAAGGTCAACCAGATATAAGATGAGCAATGAACCGCTAAGCTTGGAGGATTCAGTGAGGAAGTGTAGAGAGGATAATGAAAGAATAATTCATATCTAAGCATAGATTATGAATGATCTAAATCATTAAAGACCATCCAAAGATGCACCGAAAAGAGTCATAAAAGAGGTTATGTGAGGTCGACATAATCTTCAAGGAATCCTTATAACTCAAAGAGAAAGAAGGGGTATGTATCAAGCAGTACAAAGAGCAGTCCTAAAAGATCTCCAGTGGGATACAAGAAGAGGAGGTTTACTTGGGATGAACTAGTAGGAGAGTTGAGAAGAATCAAGTCCCCAACTTTTAATGGAGAAGTAAAACAAGGAGAATATGCCGAAGCATGGTTGATAGGACTTAGTAAATTCTTCCAGTTGCATCAGTATACACCTAATATGGAGGCAAGAGTAGCCATATACCATCTACAAGGTAAAGCAATTATCTAGTGGGATCAACTAGTTAGGTTGAAAGACATCGATGAAGACAAAATATCTTGGAGGAAGTTTAAGAAATAATTTCAGAAAGAATAACTCTCTGAGCACTACTATGACAAGAAGATGGAGGAATTATTTGTGCTTAAGTTGGAAAGCATGACTATGGAGGCCTATGAGAAAAAGTTTCTAGAACTTTTGAACTATGTGGACTTCATCAAAGATGAGAAGGTAAAGATTCAAAGGTTCCTAAGTGGCCTTCCTGAATCTTATAAAGATAAAATCCAGTATGATAGACCAAAGAACCTTAAGGATGCCATCTAGAAGGAAAAACACTTATATGAACAAAATAAGAGTAAGGCCCCATATCAGAAGAATTGGAAGGATATTAAGAATAACAAGCAGGAGCAGAGAAAGAAAGTTTTCCAACCTTCAAAGTTCAAAAAGAATAATTCTTACCAACAATGACAGTCAAAGGAAGATACTCCAGGGAAAAGACCACCTGTGGAATGTTGGATATGCAAGGAAAATCACTTTGCCAGTCAGTTCCCGCGTAAGAAAAATAACCTTCACAACATTCAAGAGGATTCAAATGTTGGAGATGTGGGTGGAAGTGTTCAAAGGATCTATGCAGCCCTAGATGGGAGGCAAGCTAACCACCAATTCCAAATGATTAAAGTAGCAGGTAAGATTGCTAATAAAACCATAACTATTTTGATTTATTCGGGAGCTAGTAATAGTTACATTTCACCTAATCTTGTTGAGAAATGTCATTTAAAGAAAAGTAAACTTGAAACAACAAGTCTAATACATCTAGCTACAGGAGCTAAGAGGAAAATCATTGAATTTGTCAAAGTGTGTCCTTTAGAAATGAATGGAATGAAAACCTTTGAAGACTTAAACATCATATATGATGTATTGGTTGGCATGGATTGGTTGGATGCACACCATGCAGTTTTGGATTGCCATAATAAAACTTATACTTGTTTGGATGAAGAAGGGAACCAAGTGACAATAAAAGGAATACCTAGACCCACATCCCTAAGGCAGATCACAGATCTACAATTGAAGAAATTTCTTAGAAAGGGATGCCAATTATATGAAATTCATGTGGAAGAATCAAAAGAAGGAAAATATCCAGAGTTGCAGGATTATCCAATACTACAAAATTTTGCAGATATATTTCAAGAACCGCAGGAATACCTCCTAAGAGGGACATTGATTTTTCTATTGACTTGGTGCCGTGAACAATACCTTCATCTAAAGCACCTTATAGAATGAATACTCCAGAGTTAAAGGAATTACAAATGTGTTACAAATACAGTTAGAAGAGGTGCTAAAGAAAGGTTACATAAGACCTAATGTTTTACTTTGGGGAGCTCTTGTGTTATTTGTGAAGAAGAAAGATGGAACTCTAAGACTTTGCATAGATTATAGACAATTGAACAAAGAAACGGTTAAAAACAAGTACCCCTTACCAAGAATTGTTGACTTGTTTGATCAATTGAGAGGATCCAAGGTGTTTTCAAAAATAGATTTGAAATGGCTTTAATACTAATTTTGAAGTGGCTTTACAAAATTAACAAATACACAACCATTAAGTATCATCTAAAAGTTATATGAATAATATTATACATTATACACCAATAATACATGAATAATATTAAACATTATTACACACTCAAGAGATTGTAACATTCTTCTTATATTTTATAAAATTAAATTAATATTATTATACAAAATTAAATTATAATTATAAAACCGAATAGTAATCATTCATAAATCTCTACATATAACACTATAAAATTAAAATATATTAAGTATTAAAATATAAAATTTAATTCTTATTTATTTATATTCGTTCTGGAGTACCCTCTTGATTATTTTTTGAATTTTACTTTATTTGCTTCTCTTAATTCCATTCACGCGGAATGTGAACTTCTTCTCACCATCTTCTCTTCTAACCAGAGATGCTAAACTTCTCAAACTTGGAGTAACTTTGAGGTGTATTCAAATTTTCACACATTCCGCGTGTTTCTTAATTGCATCTTATTATACCTGCCTCCGGCTAGTATATTGCAATCGCTCGATTTCAAACTGCGTTGACTTTGATTATTACCTGGTGTTTTTTGACGCTGTTTTAAAAAATCAAACCTGTTTTCCAAAGTTTGACTTCAGCATTTGCAAAATATTTGTTTTAATTTTGTTAAAAATCTATTTTTCTAAACAGCTGATTGGTTGAAAGGCGATGATGTCAACATTAGGGTTTGGTATCTGGATTTCAGTCGACATGTGGCAAGATGACATCATAATTTAAAATTAAAAAAATCAAATTTTTATCCCATTGCCAAGTGGCAGATTGCATGCTGAGCATGGGAGCCAGCTGTTCTGGGCCCATGCCTCCTGCCGCTGCCGTGTGTCTGGGCTCATGCCTCCTGCCGCTGCCGTGTGGACCGTGGCGCCTACCAGCAGCCGATCGCCAATGCCTGGAACCATTTGGATGCTTCCCGTGACCGCCGGCTCGAGCTCGAACAGAATGTTGCTGAGAATCAGGAAAACGTACATGTTCGGTTTTGTCCGTCCCCTGTGCCAAAAGATCTTCCATTACAGCTTGCCATATCCTTTGTTTTCTCAAATGGAGTTTGGTACCCTGAAACAGCAGACAGAATGCATTAGAAGGTGGGAGCCTGATCCCAAATGTTGAGATGAAAATACCTTGAATTGAAGTTTATCTAGTTAGCATAGCGTTCTGCGTTGAGATGAGAACACGGCACATTCCAATGTACAAATCATCGAAATTTCAATAGCTCATGCCGGACTATAAATTTTGCTAAGCTAAAATAAAATTGTAGATAAATTCATGAAGCCCAAAGCTTGATTACAGTAAGCTCGAGCTTGTAAAGGGTATAAGAAATTGCGCTTCTACCTTAATTGACGCCTAGAACAAAGGTGTTCCAGGTTTTAAGTGCGAGTACGCAAGCTAGCGTATTAATAATTCTGTCACGAATAAGAAACATATGTGGATCTCCACATGGCAGGTTTGGATGTAAATTTAAAAGTCTTACAGATTCAGGCAGCCCAGCGAAGTTTTAGGAGGATATGATCCAGTGTTACCATTCGATTGACCTAAATCGCCGCTGCATTTAACAAGTTATGAAAGCATTGCCCGATGATGAGACCAGAGCGGGCATCATTATAATCGCTGTAGCATTTTGAATTTAAACGATTCTCTTTCAGCGACCTATCGAGCAAGCAACAGGCGTTTAAGGCCTGGCAACAAACAGGCCAAACAGACTTCCCTACTGTTCAAGCTTCAGGCCGTCTGAATACGATAAGATGCCTCGTTAGCGTTTCAAAACACACTATGCCGTAGAGGATTACAAAAGATCGGCTTTTCTTTTGCGCTGCAGGGTGGGGGTGTTCATTTAGGTCTGTTTTAATTGCCATTCATTCTCGGGTGGGGTATTTCATGGACGTTTGTATTAAAACCATTTATCCATTCACTGGATAATGGTTAGCGTCATGTGTATTTTTCTTAAAAAACAGACCAAATTTATAGTATTCAGACAATAGAAGAACAAAAAGACAATGGAAGAACAAATTAATGAAGCATATTATTCATGAGAAAAAGCTGTGTTTGCTTATTCATGGACAAGAACGAAAAGACCTGGAAAAGACCTGGAGCTTCATTGTCGAGGATCGGACTGCGGTTACAAGATTTCACTCCACAGAAAATGCTAAAATGTAATGTAGAGTTAAGTAAAAGAGGAATTGCCCTAATAATGATCATGGCCAGGCTCTGGAACTCTATTAAGCAAATGCACCCTTCACATGGCCTGAATAGCATTAAGAAAGCACTTTTAACAGCAATAGTTCCTGAAACTTGTGGCATGCTTTTAGGGCTAACTAATCCCAATAACTCGACCGGTTCATCAGTAAATCCAATCCTGTGATGAATTATTCGTTACGGCGTATATACAGCGACAGGATGTATTCAGAATTCAGGCTTGCACTAAACTCACCAAGGAACAAACACAAACTAACCCACGCAGGCGAGAGAGAAACGAAAATCGCTCGATAGCGCATGTGTCAAGCATGCATTAAGCTGGTCAAGTGCAGTGACATTTGTAGGTTTAAGTGTTTTAGGCTTGC
>LPNX011104941.1:102953-120718 GCA_001517045.1 Pseudotsuga menziesii
TGGCGTGGAGTATGAATATAATGTTAATTTTTAAAATATTTTTTATTTATGAAAATAAGTTTTAACTAAAATTTTAGATTATTCATAATGTTAATTTTTAAAATATTATTAATTTATGGATATAAGTTTTAATGAAAATTTTAGATTATTTACTTCAAAATGATAACATATAAGTGGTATTACTTCAAAATTTTAGTTTATCTTTTGTCTTATCAAAATTATACTTACCTTTTGTCTTATCAAAATTATAGTTACACCTATATGTGTTTATATTTAAGTCGATTTGGGGTGGACTATAGCCTATGCTTTTTCATCTACAAACAAGGATGAGACAAGTGTACCATGAAAATTGATTCTATGACACTAGTTCAAAATTCGAAATAAACAAATATAAAAAATAACTAGTAGCTAGATAATGAATGGATAACTTGTAGCAATGCATATATAAAAATAATTAATAGTTGATAAATGGATAACATGTATCTAGGTATGGATAACTTAGAGTTGAACTCATTTAACTAGAAGAATATAATGAATAACAAAATATTTCCAAACGCTTTCGTTCCACAACTATCTTTCAACCATTTGATCATTATATACCTTCCTATTTATGCTAGTCTATAAAAAAAACTTGCATATTTGTATAACATTATAAATTTATAATAAAATACAAATAAACTATTCTCACAACAATGATATTAATTTATAGTCTTATAAGCTATTATTTTTCATTTCCTATTTATGCTAGTCTATAAAGAAACTTGAATATTTTTATAACATAAGTCAAGAATATTACTAGAAGTATGTAAGGAAGCTTGAATATGCTTGTTTTATGCTACATTGCAATAACCTATATCGTATTTAAATAGACATTTTTTAATTCATTTTTGTTTTAATTTCTTTCAAATTGTAATTATATTTGTTTTATCATATATTTTTATAGCAAAATTATCCTATTGCTATATATTTTCAATCTCTTCTTAGGAAGCAGGTACTAAGCAACTTTGTTGCTTATTCCACTTGTTTATTTATTTATTTATGCGATTCTTTGGTCAACCTTCCCGATTTTGCACACTCGCGGAAGCTCCTCCCGAAGCCAAGACCTACATTATAAATACAAAACAGCAGCACCCACCACTCTACCATCCATTCTCTACGAATTCTTTGTTTTGGCCTCGTCTTCTGCAAAATCTTTGCTAAAATGGCCAAGATGCCCCAATTTGTCCGAAGATTCATATTGCAGCAGAAAATAATTTGCAGGAAATACGAGCTGCTGGGTTCTCACTCGACCGCTACTCCCAATCTGTCACGGTCATATGAAGTTTCCAATGAGAACCGGGCAGTTAGCGAAGGATTCGTTCCTGTGCTTGTAGGAAAGGGGAGAAAGCGATTCATGGTAGCGACCGGTCATATGAATCATCCTCTTATGGCTATTTTGCTTGAGAGGTCGGCTGAGGAGTTGGGATTTCGACAAAGTGGAGCCTAACAGTGGTCTGTGACGAAGTGAGCTTCCAACGCTTACTCTCTTTGATTGCGATTTGATGTAGAGGCAGCCTTTCCATCGATGTATTTATTTTTATGTGAAAATATACCAAGATATATAAAATGTATATATCAAATGGATATATTTATTTTTATGTGAAAATATACCAAGATATATAAAATGTATATATCAAATGGATACATACCAAGATAGTTGAAATTCGTTTGGTGCAAATGTCATATGAATATCCTTCTTGGGTTTCTTTATATTTTAAATGCATTAAGCAAAAGGCAAAACATTACCTTACACTCTTAAAAATGAATTGAAATATAATAATTAAAACTAAGTTCTCTGCATCTGAAAGCATAAATTTCAAGCTAAAGCAAGTAAAAATGAATTGAAATATATTAATTAAAACTAAATTCTCTACATCTGACACATACAGAATTTCATGCTAAAACATGTAAATTCAGGTGTTGGCATGTGTCCACATGGCCATTTGGATTTTACCGTAAATTAAGTAAATTCACGTGTTTGCATGTGTACATGGCGATTTGGATTTATCGTATTTTCTTTCCATGTCAATATATTTCTTGGGTTTCTTTATTCTTTAAATGCATAAAGCAAAAGACAAAGCATTAGCTTGCATCATTAAAAAAAATTCAAATATATGCTTAGGAAAATGTATTAAAATTAAATTATTTACATCTAAACACATACAGAATTTCTGGCTAATAGATATATCAGGTCAAATTACTTATATATATATATATATATATAATCACTTTTTAAAAAAGTAAGAAGTTATTTGATTTTCTTTAACAATTTACTTTAATGTTAACTTTTATTTTAATAAAATTATTCTTAAATCATTATAATCCCAACTACTTAAAAGAAAGTGAGTATTGTACCAAAAATCTTGAAATGAGATGTTTTATGATTTGCTTCTTTATTTGCTTCGTTTTGCCTATTTGAGTGTTTCATGGTTATGGGAAGCGCGCATTTCCTCTTTAAATCAGAATTGCCCATTTAATCCAGATTCCTTTCAACTAGTGCAAACCCTATTAATCTTGATTGTGCAATCTGAATAGCACTAAACCCTGCTATGATTTGCTCTAATCATGGCTGTATTCTCCGAGTTGTTTCTTTTGAGGCATTCCTTGTTTCTATGAACATGAGTTCTGCATCCTCCATCTTATTATTTGATATATCGGCTGGCAATTTGTGAATATTATTTCTTCCTTGGTAACCTTAGTGTGCTTACCAAACCTTGGTGCTGGTGTCGAGGGTTTGCTATTTTTTTGGTATTTGCGGCCTCATTTGGTGGACGCAGCTTTGGCTGGTCTCTCTCTGGATTGATAGAGTGGAGTTCGCACTACTTTGGCGGACATAGTTTTTTTGGCTGGTTATTGTTGATTATTCTTAATCATTTGAGCAGTGATCGTTTTTCATTAATGCATCTGGTTTCCATGAAGCTGGTGTATTTTTCTTGAAACATTGTATTGAGGACACAGTCTTGATTGTTTCTAATAGAGTGGAGATTATTCTATCTCAGCGGCCTTTGTCTTGACTGTTTTGGTATTTGCGGCCTCATTTGGTGGACGCAGTGTTGGCTGGTCTCTCTCTGGATTGATAGAGTGGAATTCGCTCTACTTTGGCAGATATAGTTTTTTTTGGCTGGTTATTGTTGATTATTCTTGATCAATTGAGCAGTGATCGTTTTTCATTAATGCATCTGGTTTCCATGAAGCTGGTGTATTTTTCTTGAAACATTGTATTGAGGACGCAGTCTTGATTGTTTTTGATAGAGTGGAGGTTATTCTATCTCGGCGGCCTTTGTCTTGACTGGTTTGCTGGATACTATTGTTTGAATGAGTGGAGATCTCTTCTCAATGCCGCAACTGATTTAATCCATATTATCGGTGTTTATATCCTGCAGCAATGTGGTTTCAATAGTGATTTTTTGGAGGTAAGCTTGGACTGTTTTTACAGTTTTCTGTTGAAGTTTTGTTTTTAGGCGATTACCGAACATAAGGATTGGTGTCGGTATGATGTTAATCGTTTCTGTGAGTTTTATTGAGAGCATTAGGATATTTATTGGGGATCTTTGAGTTTTTTCTGAAGTTTGAAGGATTTTGGTTCTGGGTTGGGGGATTATCTAGGTTGTGATAGTCATGTCGCTTCGGGCAACGAAATCTCTGGCACGTACTCCGCCAGGATGCTTGAATTGTATTAAGCAGGGTATAGGAGTGGAGAAACGGGTTTCAGCGACTTATGTGCCTATGCAGTTTAACCTGGGAGACATGGGATCTGTTCTAGGCCTGGAAATTGATAACATTAAACTTGCTCCTATTTTGGATGGGGTTATTTCTGCAGTGGATCGTCTGGATGGCAGAAATATGGGTGGGCAATCTGATATCTGCCTGCCTGTGTTGAGTCCTTTATATGCTTGTCCTGTCAGTTATGTTCCCATGGGACATTTGTCTTGTTTTCGGAAGGGTTTTGGTGAGGATAAACGTGTTTCTGCAATTTACTCACTGGTGAAGGTTATGGGAGATAGGGATTTGCTGTGTATGGGTCCCAAGCACGAGGATTGTTCGGAGATTGGGTTTCGGGTCTCCTCTTGCTTGGATGGCAGAGTCAAGAGAGGCGGTCAGTTCAAACAAACCTCTCAGTCGATTGAAGTATATGCAGCGGAGATGAAACCTTTGGTATCTGGTTCTGATGAGTCCTTGGTAGCAGGGTCTTGTGATTATGGGACAGTGCTTTCGGCTGTTAACTCAGTCCCGGAGGGGTTAATTTCGAGGGGTATTGATGATGTTGATGTTGGTGCTGATCATTTGTTATCCGTGGATACGAATACTTTCCCGAAATCCATTACTCGTCCTTTGGATTCAGAGGTCATTAAGACAGGGCAATGTCCCGCGTGCCCTGGGAAAAGTATTTTGGTTGGGAATACGCCTTCTTCATTGAAAACGAGTTTTCAATCGGATACATTGGGTATTTTGAACTGCGATTGCATGGGTGCTAGTGATATTCATAAAGGCTCTGGTTATCAGGTTGACAAGATTAAAAGCTTATCGGATAGTCTCAAGTCAGTTGGGATGGATCAAGAGGTTAGTGAAGGTATGAATGCAGATTTGGGATTTACTCCTAATTCTGTTGAGAATCATGTTTCTATCAGGTCCACGGATTCTGATAATGAACATATGCATGCTCCTCACTCTTCTGTTAGCTAGGGGAACTCTAAGTCTAAGAAACGGCAGCCTAAACACATCAAGAAGATAAATCCGATTTTAATGACTCTGGGGGAAGACGTGCTTTTAAATGATATCGTTATCACCAATGCTTTGACCTTGGTTGGGAGGTTTGGAAGGCAAAATTTTTATGCTGAATCTTTGCATGGGTGGGCTGAGAAGACTTGGATTGATGTTATCAGCACTCATCCTAATATTTATATGCTTCCAAGGGGATGGATAGCATTTAAATTTTCTTCTGCCACTGATGCCAATCGGATTCTGGCTGGAGTTTGGAGATGGGATAAAGTTGGCCTTCTTATCAAGCGATGGACGCCCTTATTTGATCCACGGAAGGAAAAGTGTGATCAAGTTCCTATTTGGGTCAAACTCCCAAACTTACCCTTTGAATTCTGGTCTTTTGAATTCTTCAGACTTGTTGGTAATACATTGGGATCCCATTTGGAAACTTATTTTACTTATTTACATTCTGGGGTTTGCTGTATTGGCCGGGTTCTTGTTCTGTTAGACTTTCGTTTGGGATTACCTGTTGAACTGGTCATTAAAAAGGGTAATAGTGACTTCTATCAGCCACTGGATTATGTGGGAATTCTCTTTAGATGTTATAGATGCCATGGGTTTGGACACATGGCAAATGAATGCTCTCTTCCATTTAATAAACATTCTTCTTCCAAAGTTTGGAGAGTAAAAAATGGTGGGAATCAGTCTGATGCAAAGGCTGGAACGTCTGTGGATGAGAATTTGGATTTGCATTTTATCTCCTTTGAGTCTAAACCTTTAGCCAATCTTAAATAATTAAGCATTTCCAATTCTAAGGATGAACTTGGTAACTTTCCATTTCTTAACCATTCCGCTGAGGCCTTATCTCTTGCTGATCTGATTTTATCATTGAAGGACCTGGGTTTTGTATCTCCTTGTAAGGCCTCTCCTATTGTTAGCAAGGGTTATTATCTTCGCTCGTGCTCAAAATCTGTTCAAGAGGTTTTTCGACCTGTCAAGGATAAACCTGGGAATCATAAAGTAGTTAAGGGCCTGAATGGGGATGAAAAAGTTTTACATTCTGTGATCAGTGGTGTTGGGGCGCTTAGAGAAACTGCCCTTAACAAGGTTTCCATATGATCCTTTTGACCTTAAATGTTAGGGGTTTGGCTAGTTTTTCCAAGAAACTAGCGGTTATAAGACTTATCGATCAACATGCAGTTGATGTTATTTTTTTACAAGAAACAATGATTGAGGGGTGCGTTCTGGTTCAAGATTTGGAACACTTGATTCATGGATGGAAGTTCATTTCAGTGGATGCTAAGGGCAGATCGGGTGGACTTATTTTGGGCTGGAAGTCTTGTAATTTTCTTTTTCATAATGCCTGGGCCATGAAAGCAGGTTTGTGTGCTGTTTTATTTTCATATGATTTACAAAAGGAAATATCCTTTGTTAATCTTTATGCGCCCTATCTGAACAGGGAAACTTTCTGGAATAATTTGATTAAGATGGACTATTTCTTGTCTCCTTTTTTTGTTTTTGGGGGCGATCTTAATTTTTCCTTTGGACTTTCTGAAATCTGGGGGGTTAAAGCACAAGCAGATCCTTTAACTAATTTTTTTCACAATCTATTGGAAAGCTTGGGGATTGTTGACATCAACCCTTTGGAGTCAATTCCTACCTGGAGTAATCGTAGATTTGGTTCTAAGAGTATATGCAAAAGGTTGGGTCGTCTTTTAGTTTCGGCTGATTTCCAAGATTGTGATTTCCTTCTCAAACAATGGATTGGGTGTGGAGGTGTATCTGATCATCAACCTGTCTTTTTGCAAATTTCATCTCAGTCTCCGAAGGCCCATAGTCCTTTCAAGTTCAATGCCGGTTGGTTAGATCATATTGACTTGGTTGAAGCATTAAAAGATTCTTGGGTTCTCTTTGATGCTCGGTCTGCTTTATCTCTTGTTGCTCAATTTAGTGAGAATCTTAAACGAATTAAAGCAATTTATATTAAGTGGTCCCTGAATAAAAATGCTCAAAACATTAAATATTTGGTTGATATTGAATTTGAGTTGAAAAGATTTTATGACAGGCATAATTTTGGTTTTATATCAGTGGTTGATAAAGATTTACTGATTGAGATTGAATCACGCAAGAGCTCTATTCTTATTTTCTGGGAAAAGGAGGCTCGCCAGAAAAGTAGGGTGTTATGGTTGAGTTGTGGTGATGACAATACTCCTTTCTTTCACAAATTTGCTGCTCATAGGAAATGTTGCAATTCTATTTGGAAACTTTATGATGATTCTGGAAATCTTGTGGAAGGATCCGAGGCTATAGTTGAGGCTGGGATTCATCATTTTGAAAGCCTATTTAAAGAAGAAGATGACCTCCATCTTCCAGAGATTGTTCATAGTGTTGGTAATTTCCCATCATCTGTATCAGAGGATGAAAATGCTGAGCTAATGCAGGCTATTACTCTTAAAGATATCAAGCATATTTTATCCATCAGCAAAAATGATAAGAGTCCTGGACCAGATGGTATTCCTGTTGAGGTGTATAGATGCATGTTTGATGTTTTGGGTGAGGATCTTTTAAGAGTCATTGAATTGTCTCGGATAAGGGGCAAAATCCCAGGTGTCTTTAACTCTACCTTTCTAGCCCTTATTCCTAAGATTGATCGTCCCTTATCTTTTGAGGACTTTAGGCCTATATCTTTGTGTAATTTTGTATACAAAATTATTGGTAAGATTATCTCGATCAGAATCAGAAAGGTTTTGGGTAGATATATTTCTGGTGAATAGTTTGGGTTTTTGCCGGGAAGGCAGATTCACGATGCTGTAGGTGTCATTCAAGAAGGTATGCATTCTATGCATGTTAAATCCTTAAAAGCTATCATGATTAAGATCGATCTTTCTAAAGCATATGATCGAGTCAGCTAGATCTATCTTCAGGTTATACTTGCTAAAATGGGATTCGTTGGAAACTTTATTGCGTGGATTATGAGCAGTCTATCTTCTGTTTCTTTCTCTCTGCTCGTTAATGGTGTTGCTACCAATTTTTTTAAATCTGGTAGGGGACTCAGACATGGGTGTCCTTTGGCACCACTTCTGTTTCTTATTGTGGTTGAAGGCCTTGCGAGGGCTATTCTTCATGCTAAACTCTGTGAGACTTATCATGGTTTATCTTTTGGTAATGATACTGTTTTAACTCATGTACTCTTTGTGGATGATATTGTCATGGTTAATGATGGTTCTGAACAATCTCTCTCTACTCTTTATGAGATTTTAATGCATTTTTGTAAGGCATCTGGGATGCAAATAAATGATAATAAATCATCTTTATATTTCTCCTATATGGAAGATTCTGAAGTTATTACATTACAGAATATCTTCAGTTTTCCTATTGACAGAATTGAAAATGGCATGAAGTACCTTGGGTTTCATCTTAAACCATGCAAATACCTTATTAGGGATTGGGATTGGCTGATTATTAAAGTTGAACAAAGGATTCAGAATTGGAGTTTCCATTGGTTGTCCAAAGGAGGAAAGCTGATTTTGATTAAAGATGTTTTAGAGGCCATTCCAGTTTATTGGATGCATTTCTGGGTACCTATGGGAGTCATAGACAAAATCAGAAAGCTTTGTTTTAATTTTCTTTGGGCTGGTAAACATAACTCTTTTGGTTTACCCTGGATTTCATGGAAGTTCTTTGCTATGCCTAAATCTATGGGTGGATGGGGACTTAAAGTTCCTGTTTTATTTGCCAAGGCACTTGCAGCAAAAAATGTCTGGAATATCATTCATGGTTCGGGTTTATGGGTTAAGATTGCAATACAGAAATATATTTATCCAATGAATATTCTGGATTGGATTAGATCCACTATTAAAAAGAAAAAGAACATTTCTATCTGTTGGAAAGCTGTTCTTTGGGCATTTGATCTCATTGGAAATTTTCTGGTCTGGAAGATTGGTGCTGGCAATGCTGATCGTATTGGTTTAGATCCGTGGTATGGATGTAAATGGAGACATGCTCTTCCTATTCATATGTTAGAAAAATTACACTTGGTTGGTTTTCAATTCATTTCTGATATTGGAATTCATTGTATGTTTGGTTTGATGTCTCAAAAATGGTTATCTGCAGACACCATTGGATTTACTGACCCTCTTGAGATTGATGCTTGGAATGGATATATTGCCATTCTCAAGTCTAGCCATATTAGACTCTTAGCTATAGCTGATTGTCTTATCTGGAATTTATCTAAAACAGGCAAGTATTCTCCTAAGGAGGGTTATGCTGAGCTTATGAATAGAGAAGTGGAATCAATCTGGTGGTGGAAGGTCTTATGGAAGATGAAGTGTCCTCTAAAAACAAAAAATTTTAGCTGGTTTCTTCTTTCTGGTAAAGCATTGGCCTGGGATGTTCTCTATTCGAGGGGTAGAGAAGGTCCTGGAAGGTGCTTTTTATGCAAACAGAGCTGTGAATCCAATTTTCATATTGCCGTGGACTGCCCTTTTACTCAATCTGTTTGGTCAATTATTGAGGATCATTTGAAACTTTAATAATTTATGGAATGGAGATTCCCTGTCTGTATGTTTTAAAAACTGGTGTTTTATATCAGATGTGGTACTTATCAAATCTTTACCTATCATTGTACTCTGGTTTATATGGAAAGCAAGAAATAGGTCTTGTTTTGAGGATCTTGTCACAACCCCTGCATAGGTATCAAGCTATAGCTTGGGTATGATGAAGAATTTACCACAGTCCTTATCTGTGGTCTCTATCAGATCATTTTTTGTGGAAGAAATTGATAAAACTTATGCATGGGGTTACTTTGATGGATCTGCAGCTGGGGATCCAATGATATGTGGGGCTGGAGGTATGCTGTTCATATCTGATACTCATTATTTTTCTTTCAAAGTAGGTTTAGGCTTGGGTACTAATTTAATTATGCAGAATTATGTGCTCTTAAGCTTCTTCTTAGGCTGACTCAGAAGAATAATTTGGATAAAATACAAGTTTTTGGGGATTCCTAGTTAGTTATAAACTGGGCATCTGGTAAGTATCGCTTACTAAATACTGAATTAGCCATGATTATTCAAGATGTTCAATATTTAGCTGACAGTCTTGATTATGTGTCTTTCAAACACATTTATAGGGAACGAAACTATAAAGCAGATGCTTTGGCTAAAGCAGGTGGCAGCACTCTTGAATGATCTTGGAGTATTTGTGAACAGAGAGGCACAGAAAATGTGGAAACCTTTCAGGTTTTCTAGTTTATGAAGCTCAGGTTCACTTGGTACTGTGAGCTGTCTTTTGCAGTTTAGAGTATGACTGTTTCTTGATGATGGCTACATGCATTTTTATTTTTCTAATAGTTTCTTGTGAATACTTTGCTGGTTCACTTTGGCGATATTAAATACTTGGGCATTTCTGGTTTATGATGTGATCAGCTTTTCCTAATTTTTGGTTCCACCCTTGATATATGATGCACTAGCTGAAATTAATATGCTTCATCTCGCCCCTTTGGTGATTTACAAGCAAATATACAGAGAGCATGACATGCGGGTTGATGGCCTCTTGTGCTGAATTGAATTGGATATGAACTTTCTTCGTAACACTGGATGGCATGGAAATGGCCAATTTATTAGTTGCTAAATGATCATCATTTGATTTCAGTTATTATGGTTATGCTTTATTATTCATGTTGAGACTACTTCAGCTAGCTAGTTTTTCTCTGGTCTATTTTCTTGTGATCACCTTCGATTCACAGTTTATCTGACCTGAATGATCAGGAATGATGAAAAAAATTTGCTATGATCAGACTGATTTTGTTGAATGGCTGTTAATACAGGCTTGATCTTTGATTTTTTGCTGAAAAGTAATGGTATAGTATGCTCTTCATGAGGCAATTTTATTGTATGTAATGATAACTTTATAGTTGGGTCAGATTTTGGATATGGTAATGGTACATTGTGCTCTTCATGAGGCAATTATCTGAATGTAATGTCAACTTTATAGTTAGTTTTTTTGTACAATGGACCTTTGGGGCCATCTGCTGAATGTGAATAAAATATTTACGAATTTTTCTTTTGGAAAAAAAAAAGGTCCTCTTACCTTTTTAATGAAGATCAATTCTTCATCAATGAGCTTCCTCACTAGTTAAACCATTAAATTCCCAAGTTTATTAATTTTTTTTATCTTTCTATAAGAGACGATGTGTCGAGCTTCAAGAGAGTATGTGTCAAAGAGATGATATTATCAATGTCCAAGAGACGATGTGTCCAAGAGATGATATTATCAATGTCCAAGAGATGATGTGTCCAAGAGACGATAATATCAGGAAGGTTTCAATAGCCCTGATAATATCTTTCTACAAGAGAGGATGTGTCCAACTTCTGTAGCTATTGAAACCTTGGCTAATATCTTGCGTGCCTAGGAGATGAGTTCTATTGATTCCATAGGTCTCTCGGGAAGTTCGTTTTCTTGTTGGAACCTTAGGGTTGTTCAATTAAAACCTTACAAAACTTCTTGGGGAATTTTGTTAGACGAAAATCTGGGTTTTTTGGAAAAGGATGTAACTCTCTTAATCTATACGCCCCTTACAAAAATAGAGAATGCTTATGGATCACACTTTCATATTTTGGTATTTTAGATATTGATAGTATTTTGTTGATAGGTGACCTAAAATTTACTACCTCACATGCAAAAACTTGGGGGTGTATAGATTAAGGAGAGTTACTCTTATCAAATCTTTTCTTATCAACATCCTTGTCTATTGGTTTACATTGATGCAGATCCCTTCTTCTATCATGAACCAATTGAAAAGATATTGTTTGTGCTAAATTCAACTCTTGACTGCAAGAGAGCCAAGCTTAACACATCTTTAAAGTAAAGGTTGATTGAATTGAATCTTTTGTTTTCTGGGGTATAATAACAGAAGGGGAATTGAAAGGGTGGATAAATGACCAGTAATCAGGCATATTGATAAGTAAAGGTAAGAGACAATAAAAAGGATGACATAAAGGTATATTGACTACAAACTATAGCCATACATGAGTCGGCTTTGAAAATCATCCATATGACAACAAAGAATTGATACATATACAAGATAAAATACTTTTAGGCAGAAAAACATTCTGGATAAAAGGGATGTAAATACATGAGACTGCTAATGAAAAACAAAAGATAGAAACCTTATCATTTGTAAAAATCACCACATAACTATATAAAAAATATTGATCTTTATTTGTATTAATCATAAGTCAAAATGGCTCATAATATGTCGCATCCTCAATATATCTTCAAAATACACATACAAATTTCAAAACAAGCTTTCATATTAATGACTCTCGAACCTTACGATCTTACACAACCTCTCTCGGCTAGAACCCCATCTTACATTGGAAATGATAGTTGTTTTAAATAGAACTATCCCAATCCAAATCAATACTCAATTAGCTATCAAAAACTAATAATTAAATCAAACCCTAATCTTGCTGTGAAATAGGTGGATACAATCTGAGTTTGATTTATATCTACTAATATTTCTCAATCAAATCTATAAGTGGATTGTTTTGGATGTCTATATATTTCTACCTTTGACTTTTAATCATCCAGTTGGTCCCTTTAATTTGGTTTAGCAAATTCTCTGCCACCAAATACTTGAACCCTAGATCTACACATAAATATTTTGCTTTAAATATCGATGCTTTAATACATAATCAGATACTCAATCTTACTAGATCGATATGATATGCCAGATGGATATGATGCTATGAAACAATAAGAAAATTGTTAGTTGAAGAGCTATTAGAGGGCAACAGAGATTTGGGGTTGAACTGATGACACATTGACCAACTTCTTATGATTTGGTATGATCAATCAACACATCTGCATGAAGAAGATCTATGGGGATTTTGTAGAAAAAACCAAAGTCTAGATCCCCTTCCTTCTTGAAATTCATTACTTAGAAAATGACGAGAATTTGTTGTTGATACTTTGGTTGCTGGAGCTTGAAACCTGTAGACATTGTATCCTTAAAACACTTGGTTCATAATGGTGTGAATGCTTTGAGAGTTATGTTTGGATCAATGCATAGTGGACAGGCAATGATGAAGCAAAATTTTTTCCAAAAATGACAGAATAAAACCACTTGGGTAACATTAATGGAAACCATGGAAATTTCAAGGTTAACGTTTTCATTGGAAATGATCCAAAACTTGTAAAATTTTTTCCCAAACTAAACAAAAATAAGTGAGTCATATGAAGACAAAACAAATTTGAGAAGGATAGAAGTTGACCATGCTTTCCATGAGAACTTGAGTTTTTTAAAGAAAATGCTACTGAACTTTGAACTTTTTGCAGTGTCTCCTTTGGATATTTTGGTCAATGCGCTACCGGAAACCAAAATTTGGTGTGTGAATTTTACTGCTAACATCTAGCTCTAATTGCGGATGGAGTCCTTCCTGCAAGGATCCAAGAGCAAGAAGACATTTTTCCTTCTCTTGAGACCTTCTATGATATATGCGCCCTATATTTCCTACCATTCACTGCCCATCATACTCTAAAATGACCCTACGTCTGAAAATAAAAAGCACCCATGCTCTATCTCCATTGTGATGGAGTCTTATTCATCTAAACCATATCTATTGCATACTACTAAAAATCACTTGCAACCTGAATTCAAATTATAAACTTGATACTCATATGTTAGCTTATTTATCTACACTGCTTACATTAACCAACTCAGCTTTTGATCAAGTGAAAACAAATTTCCAGCCCAACCATTTGAGAAGTTGTCTGACTAACCAAAATTTTTGAACATGCCTTATCATAATAGAATCTTTAAAACCAAATAGCAATTGAACATAAAATTGGAATTTACACTTTCAATGAGACCAAAGTAGAAGATTGGGATTAATGAACTCTTATAAATACACATCGATGGGATCATAGAATTCATGATGAATTACCTCTTCTTGCTGCTTGAAAAGAATAGGTTTTCCATAAGAATATTTTGCTCCATGAATGATACCAAGATCATAAGATGATACAAGTGGAGAAAAAAAAAATCTAAAATTTTCAACTCTCCTGAACCCATCCTGTTTGATGTCTTCTATGAACCCAAGATGGCTGATTTATGAAGAGTATTGTTGGACTGATGAGGACTGGATGAACTGTTGTAGTAATTCTTTTTGGTCTTTGTCACTACCTTCCTCAAAACCTGATTGATTCCTATCAAAGACTAGATAACTGTTGAAAACCTCAATGAAAGTGGATGTAGAAGTATGATGCTTTGAAGTATCTTCATGTTCATCATAAAGACGTTCTTTATTGTAGGTTAATGTACAAATATGTAGTTCTTCATTTGATTATTCATCAAATATAGGCTGACCTTCATAAGAATTTAGGGCAATATTTACATTTGAGGTAATATCAAATGAATCCATGTCTGCTTTATCATCATTATTACTATTTAAAACAAATTAAGCATATTCCTCTCGTCTGAAATAATCAGAAAGATATTCAAGTATACTTTATTTCTCATAATCATTGTATTTATCATAAATCGGGGTAGCTTGATAAAATTCTAATGATAAAGATGAAGACTTAAAAAAATTATCATCAGTAATATGATCTTCAAATGAACTTGGAACAACTTCTGCCTCATAATCATCACTATAAGAAACATTTGGATTGATGCCAAATGCATCTAAAATATCATGATTATCAACTACAATATCAGAATGCTGAAAATCCTTCTGCTGTAAAACATATTTAGAAGAAGATACATATGACAATGAATCATCTTGTTCTTCCTCAATATTATCCCCCTTTCATCTACTTTGCTAGAAGCATAATCTATAAAATCTCGAGTGTACATGATGCATATCCCTCATAACAATGCTCAAAAAGTTTCTCGGCTGGGTAAATTCTCTTGCAATATGAATAAAAGGAATCATGAAATTCCTTCAAAGAGGAAATACTAGAAGTAGGAAGGGATTTATACCATTTCCTAGCATAGCCATCCAATGAGTACATGAACATTTTCATTAATACATATTCATGATGTATACTCAACTGATCCATGTATTGATAAAATTTAATTACATGATGTGCCAGATTGTCCTCTTCCTTCTCTCTGAGCCACGGAAGAAAATATCCCCACTCGTCCATGATATGTACCACATTTCGAAACCCTGGAATAGCTGAGAAATTGTGTTGAGCAAATATATGTGCCAAAATAGTAGCAAAATCTTTGACATATTGGAATTGTGGAGTCTCCTTTGGATTCTTCAAACATGAAGTCACTTGGTGAATAAATCAACAATCAAACGAGTGTCATGCTCTTGGCCACCATAAAGAATTGGATCTAATTGTTGTCGTTCTCCCACGGAAGATAATCTTTGCTTGTGTCCCCGGTAACGACACTAGAATATGTTTTTGCTAAATTTAACTCTTGAATGCAAGAGAGCTAATCTTAACACATGTTTAAAGAAAAGGTTGATTGATTTGAATCTTTTGTTTTCTGGTGTATAATAGTAGAAGTGGAATTGAAAGGGAGGATAAATGTCCAGTAATCAGGAATACTGATAAGTAAACATAAGACACAATAAAAAAGATGACATAAAGGTATATTGACTACAAACAGTAGCCATACATGAGCCAACTTTGAAAATTATCCATATGACAACAAAAAATTGATACATGTACAAGATAAAAATAATTTTAGGTAGAAAAAAATTCTGGATAAAAGGGATGCAAATACACAAGACTGCTAATGAGAAATAAAAGATAGAAACACTATCATTTGTAAAAATCACCACAGAACTATATCAAAAACATTGATCTGTATTTGCATTAATCATAAGTCAAAATGTCTCCTCTCTGTCCTACATCTTCTTTCCCTAGACACTCAAATGAATTATGACCAATTTAACTTTACTCTTCGAAGTAAGAGTGGGATGAACTACTTGTTTTTCACTCTCTAAATAAAGAGAGGGATTTACCGAGGATCTAATTGGATCGACCACTTGATCAACCAATGGGAGGTCAAGGGACAACTTATGGTAACTTATTGTAATCCATTGTTGAGGAACAATAATATATTCCAATAACATTAAAGCTTCGTCTATGCAAGGAAAAAAGGTATGGAAGGTGCATGTCCATACATAACAATCATGGTTTTTTTACTTTTCCTTTTTGACTCTTAACCACAGAGTCAGTGGTTGATGGGGTCATTAGCATGATGATCAGAGGTTGACAACATGCGTTGTTGGGAGGCCTTTGACCACAATTCTAAACCTTGGGACAAACCATAACAACCCTTAAGAAGGTGATCACCCTTGAAAATCATGCATGGGGACTTAGGCTTACGAGGTGTTTTTATGGGAAAATTAATACTCTCGACACTGGGAGGAGTAGTTGGTTGAAATTTTATTTCTTGTTCATTTTTATTCTTCTTAATCTTCCTTTTCTTCTTCTTCTTATCCACCTGACTAGTAGTATCACAACTTTATACAGGAAAAGAAGAAGAAAGGGAAGAAGACACACATGGTGAAGAAGATGAAGGATTAGCATGAGGTGTTGTTCTCGTGATGAGGAATGAACATTCAATACATTCGGTGCATTTGGAATCACCGGATTGAATAACCATACCAGTAATATTTAAAGTGGCGATGAAGCTAGTATCAAAATTTCCAAATGAAGGAGAAACAAAGGGACCCCCTTGAGAAAGGATCTCTTTGTTGGTAGTCCTAGAAGACGTAGCCATAGAATTCTAATGAAGATACCTCTCTCTCCCTAATATCTTCTAATTTAACATACAACAAGTGCTACCCACTCTAAAAGCAAGAAGAAAACTTATGGTAGGTGGGATGTATAGGCTAGATCCTCACAGGAGTGTCAAATCATCGCAACTCACGATATCCATAGGGTCCGGCAGTAATATGAACCAAGGAGGGTTGGGACCGTACCCTTGGTTGTATACTTGACTACCTAGAGAGTACGTGCATAGTAGCTCCCCGAGTATTGTTCTCAGTGTATTTCTCTAAGATGATGGTCAATATGTTACTCAGTTGATCTCAAGATCCTAATGGTGTCTCCCGATATACACAAGGTACATTAGAGATCAATTCCATAGTAGTGTTGTATAATGCACAATCGTTCGAAAGGGGCCTTCCTATATACCATCAAGTACGTGAAAGAGCCTTTCTATATACCATAAAAGTACGTGAAAGGTCGTTTGATCTACCAACTGGTACGTGAAAGAACCGCATTGTACCTAAGATGAAGTGCATGAAAATAATGACAACTTCTATGTTTTAAGATGTCGAAACACGGTTATAACCTAGCACACAGTCTTGCTAAAATTTGTATCCTAACTAGAGCTTGATTTTATCTTTTGTGGTTAAGTGGACAAGATGAGGTGAAGACTGGACTAATAAACCATGCAATAATTATGCGCAAGTATTTTCTTTTCCTTTCAATACATGCCCTATTTAAGGAGAGAGTAAGAAGTTCTTTTCAAAATTCAAAAATTGAATAACATACACCCAAACTTGAAACTAGAATTTTGTTTCGTATCTTTCCAACAAATGTGAAAAAACAGATATGTAAAGGTAGGAAGAAAAAAAATCAAATTATCATTTCCAATCAAAGACTAAAACTAAGATTCTTTATAGATTATGAAACTTGATTTTTTTTCTTTTGTATAAAACTTAATATTTAACCAAATAAAAATTTGAAGTAAACTAAAACAAGAATAAATTGTTTATTTTATTTTATTTTATTTTCGAGTATTTTTCAATCTAATAAAGAAGATCAAAGCAAAACTTTTCTTTGAATTATTACAAAAACAAAATATCAAATTTTCTATTCTACAGAGATCTAAGGAAACAAACAACAATCCCAAGATAAGAGAACTCAATACAAACTCAACACATGCACACAAAAATGAAATGCAATTTTCAAATTTCAATGAATATTATACACAGAAAAGAGCAAGAGCTTTCAAGCAAAGAAACAAATGTAAAATTCAATGCAAGAAACAT